>JAAAKQ030201561.1:14739-29394 GCA_010016005.3 Zanna intricata
GAAAAAACAATTTAGTATGAGGAAAGATTTATTTTTAAAATAAATAATTTTTGTGTATATATATATATATATATATAATTTTTTTTTAAATTCAAATAAATCATTAACATACTGACCGATGTGTTAACAAAATTATTATTATTATATGAAATATAAAAAACCACAACACAGCAATTAGATAAATTAAACCTACCGTATTAATTTCCAATAATCAATTTTTATGGCATCCTGCATGTTCAGTTGGTATTAAATTTTATAACTATATTAAAATTAAAACATACTCTTTTAATAGTTTGTTAATCTATTTTAAGTTGTTATATTATGAAAATATATAAATTCTGCTGTCTAGTACAAGACTAGGAAATACAGTACTTTTCTTTCTTTTCTGTTTAGCCTCCGGAACTATAAGATATTACTTCAAAGGATCAATGAGGATAATATATATGAATGTATATGAAGTTTAGCCTTGTACAGTCTCAAGTCGACCACTCGTAAGAAGTGTGGTTTATTGAACCCTTTTTAATTCAGGTACCTAACCACCAATGAACACCGGTATCCACAATCTAGTATTCAAATCTGTATAAAAGTAACTGCCTTTACTAGGACTTGAACCTAACTCTCGACTTCGTAGTTAGCCGATTTGTGATGACAAGTAAATCACTACACCAGCCCAGTGGGCCAGGAAATACAGTATCGGATGATGAAATCGTCCATATATATTTTAAATATGTATAAAGATATATTTTATTTACATTTATATATACACACAAATATATAAACACACTCATTCAAAACAGTCTCTTATTTTGCATTAACAGTAAGTACAGGTTTGACTAACATAATTCATCTGAAATGTGTAGCTAATTATAAAAATGAAAATCTGAATAAATCTCATGTAACTTTTAAACAACATACTAAAAAATATATGCACGCTTTGAAACATGATACATGCATGCTTAGAAACATGGATACACAAAATCCAAATCACATTAAAAGAAATATATACCCTTTGTAGAAGAGATTTGAAGTTTAAAAATTAATATACATTAAAGTTCCATACACCCAAGTAATTATACATGCCATAATTATAAAAGCCATGATAAAATAAATAAATAATTACAGTAACAAAATTAATTAACAACTGAGATTTGAAAATGACAATGATAACATTTAATTTAAAATTCTGAAAATTCATTTTATATATGTAATTTATAAAATAACAGATTATAATAACACAGTAATTTTATCAACAACAGATAATCAAGATTTAATTAAACATGACTGAGGTAGTATGTTATTTCTATTTGTTTTTCTAATACACTAGAAACAATGTATAAGAATAACAAGAGTGAGTATTATTTTGAATATTTATTATTTATGTCTGCATTAGTTTCAGATATACATCAAGAAATAATGTTCACTTTTTAATGCTGTAACTGAAATAACAAAATTTATTATTACTTTTAACATAAACAATGGCAGACATGTCAGTATGAATATGTAAAAATTTAGATATCCACTTTTCTTGGCATTTTTCACGAATTTCATGACTGCAGTGTCCCATTTAAACTGAATCTATACAGTGGAAACTTCAGTAGCTCTAAGAAAACTATAGAAAAAAATAATGTTTTTCAAGAATACTGCATACAAGACATATCAATCTTGGTCAAAATCAATAAGTTCCAGGGCACTTCAGTCATAAATTAAATAAAAAGTAAAGTATCTATTTACCTTTTATTACAACACGCAAAATGAAGAAAAAACCTTTACCAAAGGGACAGCCAATGCTCAGTGTGCAATGGGTTTGATTTCTTAATGATTTAGCTTCATTTAGCTTTAGTTTCTATATTTTTTTAGCATCTATACTTATTTTTAGTTTTTCATTTTATATGTTTTGTTTTTTAGCCGATTGCTCAGCAGTTCTAAGACCCACTATCTGGAAGCTCATGAATAAGATATTAATTATCTACTGAAAAAACTCACAATAACGATATCCAAATTCTGTGTAAGATGGTCAGGTAATGTTCGCTTTGAAACTTCCTCTTCCGGCATACCGTTAAACCTATCATGTTTCTTTCTTTCTTTGAATACTTTAACAGCTGTCTGAGATTTCATTTGTAAAGGGCTTTCTGGATATACCATTCTGAAACAAGCAAAAAACCAAACATTATTTTTAGAGTACCTTAGCTTTTCTGAAATATTCAGACTTTTGGTTAACTAATAACATTCAGAATATAGTTAATAATTACATGAACATTTACTATTTAATAGTAACCTGAATGAACATTTATTAGTACTGGCGGTACACCAACATAAGTGAACTTATTATAAATAAAAACTTAGATCTAAAACAATTGATTTATATCTTTCCCAGCTAAACAGTTACAATGCTTATTCTTAGACAAGTATAAAATTCATTTTACTATACACAATTAATAATACAGCTAAAAATAAAGTCATGTACCGCATATAAGAACTACATTAATCTTTCACTGAAATAAGTTTAACATAGGACGCTTTTGCTAAGAATTCATATACTAATAATACTTAAAGCTGCGTTTATATAGGTTGCTTATCAAATGAGAAATAGCTTCTTAAATTATTTGCTTTTATTTAGTATGCAAATAAAAAATTATTTAATGGTACTAATGCCATAAATAAATTCAGAAACAATAAAATGAAAATTTAATTAATTTATTTAAAAACTAAAAACATAGAAATAAAAAATACACACAGAGGAGTGTGAAGTGTTCAGTCAAATAGGAATACATATTAATGCCTGAATTTGTATGATTTTTAAACATAACATGTTTAAATGTGCGTGTGTAAATTAAAGCAAATTCTATAACCCACATTATTCTATTAAGAACTTAATACATGAGTTTTTTTAAATTTGTAAAATTAGCAACTTCTCTAATTAGTATATGCAATTTATCAAAATCAATCACTGAACTATTACTTGATGAAAATCCATATTAACAAAAGAAAATAAAGAAATATATTATTAGATTTTTACAAAATTCCAAGAACATTTCCAAAAACTTTGATGTTAGCAAAGAAAACTACTTGAAACTTTTTTCATGTAAGCAATTTCTGAAAAATAATTAATTTCAGGAGTTTTTTCAACCTAACTTGTTTATACATTTATCATGTATAAATGGTGAATAAAATTAAAATCTTACACATTTATTTTCTAATTTTTTTTTTAAATGTAATCTGAATACTAAGTTAAAAAGTTTAAATGAGAATTTACTTCTCGTTTGCAAGCAATTTGTTTTTACGCTTAAATTTTCTATATTTATTCATTCAAAATAACTAAAAATTAATTTCTTTTTACATACTGCAGGCCCTACAGAAATGTCTAATACAAATAAAGGATAATGATATTTTTTTAATTTAATTTTAATTTTTTTTTTTTTAACCTCCGAAACCACCGTTAAGGTATATCTTCAGAGGATGAGATGAATGAATTGTAGTGTGTGTGAAAAATGCCATGCCTTACCGGGATTCAAACCTGGGACCTCCGGATGAAAGACTGTGACGCTACCACTCGGCCGGTGATAATGATATAGATACATCACTGTTTAATATGTAATGTGATCAGCAACTTATAATAACAATGAAAAAAAAAAAATGAAGTCTAAAAGAGCAAAACATATCAAGCTAACAAAGCTATTATAGTAAATGTTATTTATTTTGCAATTTCAAACAAATCATAATTAAAATCACTACATAGTAGTTTACTGTATTAAAGTTTCCTTTAGAAAAACCTATTAGAAATTTAACTTTTTATTAATAAAAAAAAAAAATATTTCACTTATAAATTTGTTATTGTTCTGGATATTATAAAAATAAATAATTTTTGGAAAATTCAAATAATTTATTAACATTGTGCTAACAAAATGAAATATAAAAATCACCAAAACACAGTAATTAGATAACACATTAATAAAACTTACTTTCTTAATATTAATATAAACTTACCATATTAATTCCAAGAATAGATTTTTGCAGTATCCTGCATCTTCAGTTGTTATAAAATTCTTTAATTATATTAAAAATATTTATTTATAATTTATGAATTTGTAGAAATTATTTTTTGAAAATTCAAAATTTCAATTCATCCATAATAAATTTCAAAAAACAATTTTTCCAAAATTATAAAATTTAATAACAACTGAAGTTCTGTGAAAATTGATTCTTGGAATTAATAGGGTATGTTTAATTTATTTGTTTACTGTGTTTTGTTGGTTTATAATTCATTTAATATTACATATACACGAGGGTTATCTGAAAAAGCTTTGAGTCTAATATAGAAAGAGTTCTTTTTCTGGCAAACAGTTTTATTTTTCAATAAAGTCTCCTTTCAAATCAGCACACTATTTTCAGTGATACTCTAATCTGTTAAACCCTTACAAATAATGGTTGGCATCTATCTTTCCTGATGGAAAAGCACTTCCTTCACCTTTAAATGTGGTCCTTTTTTTTTGCAATTTCTGCTTTCAGCTTGTCAAGTAATGATGCGTCATAATATTGTCCCGTTATTTTTTTAAGTTTTTTGAAGACAATGGATTAACAAAATTCCTTTACTATCCCAAAAAAAAACAGTCATCTCAGTCTTCCCAGCCAATGGAACTGTCTTCGCCTTTTTTTTTTTGGAACAGGTTCAACTTTTGCAGTCCACTATTTTGACTGTTTTTTCATCTCAGGAGTGTAATGGTGGATCCACATTTCATCTACAGTTTTGAATTGACGCAAAAAAATCTGACTTGTTTTGCTTAAACTGCTCCAACAGGGCCTTGGAAATATTCATCTGAATGCATTTTTGGTCCTAAGTGAGCAAATGCGGCAGCCAATGCAGAGAAAGCTTACATATATCCAATTCTTCAGTTAATATACGACAAACATGTTCTTTCGATATGCCCACAGTCTCTGCTACCTCTCTAACCTTAATTTGCCAGTTGTCCAGTACTCTTCTAGTGAACATTTTCAATGATATTGGTGGTGGTTGCAGTTTTTAGCTGTCCCGAACGCTCATCATCAACCAAGCTGGTAAAACCATGTTTAAATTCAACTGCTCATCTTTACACAGTGGCAAATGATGGGACAGAGTTCCTGTAAACAGCATCAAACTAAGTTTTAATTTGGATAGGTGTATTGCCTTTCAAATGCAAGTATTTAATCATGGCAAAATATTTGATTTCTTTCATTTTCAAAAACAATCAAAATCACTTACTTAAACCATTATCAAACAACTGAGCATCCAAAATGGCTGAAGTTTTAGTGAGTACCTTTTAACGCATGTGTGAATACATTCCCTAACTTCTGTTGACAAGTGCTACCATCTTCATGCTGAAGTTCAAAACTTTAGAGTCAACCCTCGTGTACACACACACACACACACACAAAAGGGTGTGTGTAAATATATATATATATATATCTGACACTGACACACAAATATATATATATGCAGGTCTCCGTGGCACGAATGGTAGAGTCTCGGCCTTTCATCCTGAAGTGCCAGGTTCAAGTCCCGATCAGGCATGGCATTATTCACACATGCTGCAATTCATTCATCTCATCCTCTGAAGATATACCTTAACGGTGGTTCCGGAGGTTAAGAAAAAAAAAGTATATATATAACTGACATCGGTCAGTATAGTCTTAATATATGTATGCTTCTTCGAAGATCCAGGTAGAATCATTGTCCCAAGCCCTTAGGAGCTCATCATTACTTGTAAAATGCCTCTCTTTCAGACTGTTCTTCACCTGGGGAAGCAGCACAAAGTTACATGGAATGTAATCAGGGTTGTACGGATGGTGCTCTTAATTTTCATTCTAGTGCTGGCCAAACATTCGCAGTAAATTTTGGAGCAGTGTACTGTAGCATTATTGTGGTGAAGAAATCATGTATCCATCCTAGAGTTTGGCTGCAGCTTTTTGAGAGCTTTAACAATTTTAGGCAAACATTCCTTGCACACCACTTCCCTGTAACTGTTTTCTGAATTTCCAACACAACTCATTCAAAAACTCCTCTCTCACTAAAAAAAATCTGACTAACATTCTCTTCTTTACTGATCTGGATTTTTGAAGTCGCAGGGGATGTCTCCTTATCTTTAAACACCCACACTTTGTTCTGAGCCTTGGTTGAAACATAACAGCACAGCCAAGTTTTGTCACCTGTTGCAATACTGTTTACATACGGAGACTTCCAATTATACTAAAACCTCTATTTAGTGATACATCACATGCCTGTCTGTCTCTTAGTGCAGCAATGTTTCCCTCAGTTACAAAGATGGTCAACTTATCTTTGAGCATCCTATCGGCCAAAATTTCCCTCTTCAAACTGTTGGTATAACGTAATATTTTTGTGCAATGAGAACATCCTCTACAAACACAGGAATCATTTCCTGTAAATACTGTCAACACTTAGCCTGTGTACAAGATTTACAGCCATGACAACATCATTACCTCTTTTCACTAACAGAGCTAAAAAGCAAAGACACCTATATACCTTGGACAGCAACTACAGTGTATGTTGGGACCTGTCTAAAGATGTGCTACTTGTAACTGTCTGTGATGATCTGTTCTGTCATACTGCAAAACTATCTTAGTGTTCTTTGTAATATGCTGTAATTGTTTTTAAACACAAAATATTTATTGTTTCAATCTATACAAAAATTATTAAAATACTTTTTTCATATTTCTTAGAAAATGTATTCCAGTTTTAAAAGTGACCACAATATTTAACTTGCAATAAATATGTCAAATACCGTTGAAATACAGTTTAAAAACCATTTCATTATAATAACTGGATATATAGATATTTCATAATATATTAACTGATGGCCTCTTTCTTTATCTGTTTAGCCTCCGGAACTACCATAAGGTATTACTTCAGAGAATAAATGTGTATGAATG
The DNA here is from genome assembly GCA_010016005.3 of Zanna intricata. Taxonomy (NCBI): domain Eukaryota; kingdom Metazoa; phylum Arthropoda; class Insecta; order Hemiptera; family Fulgoridae; genus Zanna; species Zanna intricata. The sequence goes on from JAAAKQ030201561.1 coordinate 21,661, forward strand.
TGAATGAAGTCTAGTCTTGTACAATCTCAGGTCCACTTCAGAGAAGTGTGGTTAACTGAAACCCAACCACCAAAGAACACTGGTATCCACAATCTAGTATTCAAATCCGTATAAAAATAACTACCTTTACTAGGATTTGAACCTTAGGACTTTCGACTTTGAAATCAGCTGATTTGCGATGTCGCGTTAACCACTAGACCAGCTCAGTGAGCATTAACTGGTGGTCTAAATTCAAAATAGTTGACTCAGTAGCCAATTAATTTTTTTTTTTTTTAGAACTCATATTCCTTTCTGTTATTAATGTAGTTTATATTTTCATAAATAAAAATACACCACATGTTGAAAATAAAAATAGTATGTTGCCATAAAGTAGGGGCATAATGTAACCAGTAATGCTAACAGACATTAGCAGCTGAAATATGAACTACTTTATTTGGCATATAGTTTACTGCTACTTCTATTAGTCTTGTGTAATTTAGAAAAAAAAAAAAAAAAAAAAATTAACATTTGCAAATGGGTCATTACGTGTCAAATCAACAAAATGGATAGTCATTTACAACCTGACTGTCTGGGATTTTCATGAAATTTGGTATGAATTAACTGCTGGTAGAGTTATGAGAAAATACTGAATATTAGAGCTCTATCATTAACCGTTTTGTTTTTAGAGCCCTTCAAATTTGCTGGAAAATGGCAAATTTTAATTTGCAGCAATAGTGTTAACCATAACATTGTTATTTATTAAGTTTGAATGATTAACTCTATCTTTATTTTAAAACTTATTTATGATCTTTCATATGATGTACAACTAGGCTATGTTTATATAAATCTTTATTTCAATATTTGACTTTTTATTTATTCTCTATTTCGCCTTTGACTTTTGCCTTACATTTCAAAAAAAAAAAAAAAAAAAAAAAACAGGGCCGTCAATTATTTTTTGTGAAATATATATTTTAGTCATCAATATTTTATAAAACTGTTGTGAAAATTTAAAACTGAATTGAGATCAAGAGAAAAAAATTAAAATGTTTATCAATGTGTTAACAAAAAAATCTTTTTTATCACTTTTGAGATGATACTTAAATTTTTGTGACTCTTAACTTGTAAAATCAAATAAAATGTCTTGCAAAATGAAACTAAAAGCAATGAGGTAATACCCTGCCATTTTTTTTTGTCTAGTAATAAAAAATACTATATCTCAACTCAATCAAATGACCAATGACGATGTAATGCGATGACTCAGTGCAATAAACACAAATTGAAAGAAAAGTGTATTGAAGTTTAATATATTATCAGTTTAGTAATAGTCAGTGTCTATCATTTTAGTTTAAACAATATTAAATATGACCTAAAATATTTGATTTATTTAATCCATTTGTGGAATAACATGTAAGAAAACATGTGCACTGTATAAATATTCCTGCCCTGAAGTCAAGATATTCAGTGTTCATTTATTGATTGCTAAGTTGGTGTAGTTACTTACAATATTTTTTTTTTTGGTAAGGTATCTTTGTACCTTACAAAGTTGAAGTATGACAACTTTTTACAATAACAAATGTTTTTAATCCATTTCAAGAAGCAGGTCATAATAATGTTATTAAATTTAAGAAAAGTGTTACTATGGATGCCAGAAGAAAATCCAAGTTTAGAAAATGATCGCAAAATTTGTAATAAGTGTCAGAAAAAACTTGACTCGACTAGTATTAAAGCTTCACAAGAAAAAGCAAATAGTAATGAAGAAGCCCTTCACCTTTATGCCTTATAAGCCGTTATGATGAAATATGTATTAGATAGACTCAAAGAGAGTCAATGGGGAATCATGTGTAAAATCTAAAAGACTGCAAGAGAAAACATATCCTGCCAAAAAGATTGTGAAAATCAAGTCATCAATGAGGGAAAAATTATTCAATGTAGCTAGTAAACATTCTTCAGACTTAATAACAAATCTTACTCTTCTTCCACAAAGTTGGAGCATCAAAAAGTGCAAGATGAGTTCACAGGAACTACCAATTACATGATATGACAGGCAAAACGACTAGTTAAAGAACAAGGTATTCATTACATCATCACCAAACCCCAAACCTGGAAAGTGTCTGGATTAAAACATAGTTGGATGTATTCAGGTGTTTTATAAATAAGATGATGGAAATAGTGTAATGCCAGGAAAGCAAAAAAGGCTGTGTCACAATCAAATCACCTTGTGGAAACATTCAAGTTCAAAAAAGACTAGTACTGGCTAATCTGAAAGAGACAACAGTTTAAAGAAACTCATGTAGATATTAAAATTGGGTTTCCTACCTTTGCTGCTTTACGTCGTAAAAATTGCATTTCAGCAGATGTGTATGTTGTCCATCAGAACATGAAATTAATGTTTGAAGAAAATAAATTAAATTATTTAACAAAAGAGTGTAGCAATTATTCGCTTCTTACAAACACTGTGTGACGCAAATTATTTGTAGTCCACCTCAAGAAATTTGTTATCTTGGTGTGTGTGTAAGAATTGCCCAGATTCTGACAATTTTGAAAACATTTAGATTCAATATTTTTTGAAAATTCTGAGAACAATATAACTTTTAAGCAATGGATATCAACTGTTCATTCAAGTTTAGAGAAGGATTTTATCAAGATGTTTATGGAAAAATGATTAATTCTTGTTTGCCAATCATTCATTTTTTCTAGGTAGTCAACAAACTTCTTAAAAATTTACAAACCATAACTGAACCGGAATCTTTATCAAATAATAAGTCGCTCAGCTTTACGATTGGGCTCATTCAAATATTAAAAATATAAATTTCATATTTGTTTCAAACAAAGAATATCAGAAAGAACAAAATTTGCATGCTCTTTTACCAGCCAGAAAAGGATATCTTAAAACAAAAATTATTTCCAAAAATTAAGAATATTAGCAACATAAAGCTCTGCACAAGATAGAAGTTGGTTTTCCCGAAATTTTGATATAAAACGTTTTGTCATATGCATTTATAACTGTGTTTGGTGGTTGGCTTGTGTTTTATCCACAAATGAATCGACAGATAAAGCGGAAGCAAGTTTCCTTCATCCTCAAGGTCTATCTTATGTTTTTCCAGCACACATTACCTTGACAGGAAGTATTTAATGGAAATTAATCGAAAACTGCTACTGGACATACATATATATATTATCTGAAAGGGAAACTATTTAATCTTACAGTGAAATAATCAGGTATTTCAAATAAGCTTATAAACACTTTTTTAACATTTAACTCAATACTAATGTTATTGATATAATTTTTAAGTAGCAATAATTGAAAGCCAATGAAAATATTCATTAATCAACACATTAGCAGTGTTAAAATGAATATAAATTAAAGGCTGCTACTCTGAAAGAATGTTTATACATTCTTTTAATTGATTTGTCTTAACGTAAGATTTTAAGACAATCAAACTATCCAAATCATAAACACCATAACTGTAATTATTTCATTATTAGTTGTATAATTATTGTATTAGGAGAAGTGAGTCTTGAACATTATATTTATTGAGTTTTTTAGATCGTTTAAAAATGTATGAGATTTAACTCAATTTCACTTGATTAATATTCATTGCAGTCTTGTTATAAAACTAATTAGAAATTAAAAAAAAAAAAGTAAATTTTGCTAAAACACTAATATACATTTCATTTTTTATCTCCTGATCTCAAAACAGTCCCGATTTCAAATTTTCTCAATTACTTCATAGTATAATGACGAATAACATATATTACTTATTGAAAAATTAAAGACCAGTTTCTTCTAAAAATTCCAAGTCAAAGATGGTGACATTGAAATCAAAATTTATGTATACGTAAACAACTTGGTATACATCTTATGAAAGAGCGTTAAATAAGCTTCAAAATGAGACCAAATCATCTTACTACCTTATTAAATAACAAAGTTATGTTGACCTAACACTACTGCCCCACATCAAAATTTTCTATTTTCTAGCAAATTTGAAGAGCTCTAAAAACAAAAAGGTTTACGATAGAGATTTGAAATTTGAGTATTTTCTCATAAATTTATCAACAGTTAATTCATACCAAATTTCATGAATATCCCATCTGGTCAAATTGTGGGTCTTGATTTAACACAGAATGACCCAAATGGATTTTTGAATAAACTGTGTTTAAGAATAATTTTGAAGACATTATTTTAATAATACAGCAACAAAAAAGTGATATTCAGAATACTGATAAATTTATCCTAACGTATAAAGTAAAAATGATTATGTATATTATATGAGGTTTGCCCCAAAAGTAAATGTACTGATTTTTTAATTTAATTATCTATTGGACTTACCTGAAATTACAAGTTATCTCCTTCAAAGTATGACCCCTGGGAAGCTACACAGCAGTTCCAATATTTCTTTCAGTGTTTACAGCAGTACCAAAAGTCATTTTTCTTAGTGTGTGTAGCTCATGAGTTACAGGATATTTTATCTTTTCCATTGTCCCGAAACGATAACCCTTCAACTTCAACTTAGGGAAGAGGTGGAAATTGCATGGACCTAGATCTGGGCTGCAGGGAGGCTGTGGAAGTAGGGGAATGATTTTCTTCACCAGAAATTCTCAAATTGAAAGTGAAGTGTGAGCTGTTGCATTATAGTGGAGCAGCACCCAATCATGTGCAATATTCGTTCGGACTCGCTAAACCTGTTTTCAAAGTCTTTCCAAGACATCTTTTTTAAAAGATATAACTTTTGTCCTGGAGATGCAAATTCTTTGTGCACAATGCCACAGCTGTTGAAAAAACAATAGTCACTTTTTTCATCTTAGATCGAGTCGTGTGTGCTTTCTTTGGAAAAGGTAAACTTTTTGTGTGCCATTCTGAACTTTGCTGTTTAGTCTCAGGATCATATTCAAACACCCATGATTCATCACTTACTATTATTTTATCCAAAAAAATTTGGTTCAATTTTGAGTCTCTCCAGTAATTCCTGACAAATTTCCATTCAGTTTGCTTTTTGCTCCACAGACAAATTTTTCAATACGAGTTTTGAACAAGTTTTTCGCATGAGCAAATGATTTGTTAAAAATCTATGAACTACATTTTTATCCAATCCCCTTTTTTCCGCCACCATCCTGATACTAAACTGGTGGTCTTTTAACATCACAGTTCGCACCACTTTCACACTGTCATCATTTGTTGACAAGGTGGTCTTCCAGAACAAGAATCATCCTCTACATTTTCTCGGTCCTCTTTGAAAGCTTTGTGCCACCAAAAAACCATAGTTCTTGATAGAGCGGCATTTCCATAAGCTTTGGTTAAAGAATCAAATGTTTCTGTGGCAGACTTGTTGAGTTTCACACAAAATTTGATACCATAACATTGTTCAATATTTTCCTCTGTCGCAAACATAACGAGGTTATAAGACACAATACATGAACAGCAGTAGCACATGACTGACTTAACCAATCCAGTTGAAACAAGTATGCATGTACAGCCAAGGTTAACTACCTACATGCTGTTATACATCAAGGTAATTTTGCATTACCTGTTTGTCCATAGAAAAATCAACACACTTACCTTTGGGACAAACCTCATATGTATCGTCGCCGAATGTCTTTAACGACACGTGGCACTTTAGAACCTTGTAGTGGCAGCCCTGAAAAGAGCTCTTTAGGATATTTGAAATGGTGGCCCTGAAGAGAGCCATTTGTGTGTTGATGATGTGGCCCTGAGAAAGGCTGTTAAGTCTGGTCACTGGTTTCCAGTGAAGTCTACTCAGCCTGGTGAGTGGTATTCAAGGAGTAGCAGCTTGTCCATTGCAACTGGACCGAGCTTTCTCTCAGCGGCAGTTGGGTCCCACTACCCTATCTGCTGTAGTGGTGACACCCAGAACCCCGCAGTGTTGGGTTGACATCAGTTGTCTTCCGCTGGCATGGCGGTTCTCCCTGAATGGTGCTCATTTTCACTGCTACATGTCCTGATGCAAGCGGGGCTGGCCAGGCCAGTTGCTCCTCCAGTGTGGATGCTGGCATCCACTGCAAGATTCCAAGTTAGGCCAGACAAGGGACTTCTTCTTGGTCTACTCCTTGTGGTGGTCCACAACAGAGTCACTCCAGCTTTGCATTTGCTGCTAATAAAGTCGCCTGCCAGTGATGGAGCCGCTGTGGTAGGAGTGCTGCACGGTCAGCTGGTGTAGTAGGGAGGAGCACGTGTGCAGATGTGTAGATGGACTGTAAGTCCCCTCTACATCAACTGGCTTAGGGTCGTGCTCACCGATAGTAAACACAACATTTATTGTATAATAAAACGTGATGCTGGTATGTAAAATGGTATAAATAACTTGGTCATAAAAACAATTACAGATTAATTTATTACTGACTAAAATATTGTGAAAAGTTCACAATTATTATAAAAAAATATCTTAAGACATAAGCGATCTTTCAGAAACCCCTTAAACTATCAAATTAAAATCTGCTTTAATTCTGAAGAAAGTTAGCCCAAAAAATTAACTTTGACATTTACACAGACTACAATATATTTCTACCACACTACTACATTCAATAAAAACAAAAGTAATAAACTTCAATAAAGTAATCAAAATCAGCGACAGATCAAACAGAAAAAAATCACCACCAAGTTGAAAATTATAGACCCTCAGTTCTTGAACATACATAGAAAACTGAAATGAAAATACTGTGCAGAGTTTAAGTAAAATGCTGTAACCTATGCTTAAAATTACTCCCACTCTTGAAAAAGACTAGAGAATGAAGACCCCCATTAACAACAAACTTCTTCAAAAAGAATATTATGAACTGCCTTCCTTTCTTAAAGAACATATTTTGTCAGTAAAACCTCAACCTTACTACAATTTCTTTCTGTTCAGGATGAGTTAAATTTACTGATATGATTTCTTTTGTCAACACATTATCTCATGCTTGTTTATAATCTGCTAAAGACCCTAACCCCCCCTTCTAAACTTCTTTAAAATCAGATCCAAATTCCATTAAAATGTTAACAAAAAATTCAACTTCGGCTCTTACAATCATTTTTCGACCACTTTAATCGACTGTGGGGCTATCATTTCCCAAAAACTATCATTTTCAGAATAACCTCAATGTTCTAGTAAAAGGTTATGTGTGCTGTTTATGTATGGTGTTGCTGATTTGGAATTATGTTATAAAACCACTTAATTTTTAATAATCTATTTACAACAATCATTTTTAGAAGTTCTTTTTATATATTTCATACTGTATTCAGTAGTAAAAAAGCAATGTATAGGCCTAGTTGGGTTCAGGTTATTCTAATTTGAAAATTGATACTAAAATTATTTTGTCTATGCTGAATGATGATGATATCGAAGTTGATTATGAGCCTACTACGGAATGAAAGTTCTGGAAGTGAAAATGAAATGGAATCTTGGATAAGTGCAAATCAATGTATCCATTGACAACTGGATTGAAGTCAATGAAATTGATAATGATCCAGTACTTACTCCACTTACTATTAATGATAATCTAAGTCTTGTTTTACCAATAAATTTCAATTGTGAATCTGATGTAATTCACAATTTTCATTTATTTTTTGATGATGGTCTGCTCAACCAAATTTGTAAAGAAACCAATTTATATGATAAAAAAAAGAAGGATAAATCACTAGCTACATCATCTACCTCGAGTATTTTAGCATGGGTAATATAGAAGGTGTGATCAAAAAATACGGTGAATTATGTTATAAAAAACGAAGTAAAAAAGTTACCTTAAATATGAATTAATCTC
>JAAAKQ030201562.1:0-11831 GCA_010016005.3 Zanna intricata
TATAAAATGCCGAATAGCACAGGCGAAACGAGCTTTCAGTCAGAAATATAATTTGCTTACATAAAAAATTAATTTAATCGTCAGAAAAAAATTTCTTAAAGTATATTTTTGGAGCGTAGCTTTATATGAAAGTGAAACTTGGACAATTGGAGTATCTGAGAAGAAAGGATCAGATGGGTATATAAAGTGACAAATGAAGAGGTTTTGCGTCAAATTGATGAAAAAACAAACATTTGGAAAAATATAGTTAAAAGAAGAGACAGAATTATAGGCGACATATCAAGGCATCCTGGAATAGTTGCTTTGATATTGGAGGGACAGGTAGATGGAAAAAATTGTGCAGGCAGGCACCGTTTGGAATATGTAAAACAAATTGTTAGAGATATAGAATGTAGGTGGTATACCGAAATGAAACGACTGGCAATAGATAGGGAATCTTGAACAGCTGCATTAAACCAGTCAAATGACTGAAGTCAAAAAAAAACAAATCTCTTAAATTCTTTACTATTTCTCCTCTCAATTTAATGCCAATAATAATAATAATGGTATTTATACTTATTATTCAGAATTTTCATCTATCTTCTTGTACTGAAGAGGTGCTTGAAAATACTGAGTTGATATAAATAATTCTTTAATTGCGTGCGTATATATTGAAATTTAAAAAAGATTTAAAATATAAATTTATCCAAGAAACTAAGCAATAAGAACATAAGGCTTAAACCATAAACGTTCAGTATTTTACGATATTGATCTTTAGTATTACTATTTTCAGTTACTAATTAAATTATTTTTTGTAAGAGATACCTCTCTTTATCTGTTTAGCCCCCGGAACAACCGTAAAGTATTACTTCAGAGGATCAATGAGGATGATATGAATGAAGTGTAGTCTTGTACAATCTCAGGTCGACCACTCCTGTGAAGTGTGGTACCTAGCTGACCCTCTCAAACGAAAAATACTTTAATTTTATTTTTATACTTATTTAACAAAAATAAATGTGCTTTTTTCAAAAATAAACTCCACCAGACAATTAATTTATCCATGATCTAAGCGAAGAATTCTTAATCATTGATGCGAAGTTCGAGCCGTTTATGCGGTGCGAGTCTGGAGGTGGGTCCGTAAAAAGGTGACGCTGTGCAGAGTAGCGAGATTCCAGGGATCGCTTGTTATCGGAGTGACATAGAACGGTCTCAGAGAGGCAATTTTCGTGATTGCGGGAATTCCGCCAGTAGAATTATTGTCACAGAAGGTGATGGAAAGGTCTTCCGGATTCCCGAAGTACCAGACGAGGAGGAATTTGGTGGAGTGTTGACAACAGAGGTGGACTATAGCACAAACTGGTAGATAGAGGACTGGTCAATCCATGGTTAAAGCCATATTAATTACCTGATGAATAATTCCGGCTTTTTTTCTTATGTTTCGCACAAAAATTGCTGAATAATTTTAACAATACTATCATCTTATTTACATATTGTCTACATATCTGGTTTTTAAATTTCCAATTTACTTTCTTTTAACTTACTTCACTAGAACTTAATCATGTTATATATATATATATATATATATATATATACATTATTATCGATACTTTTATAAAAAATTTTGATTTCTATTTTACATGTAAATAATTCAATTCATTCAGCCGTTTGTAAGTTGAAAGTGAAATGACCATAGATAAACGGTTAATATTCTACATGTTTGTAATCCAAAATTGAAAAATGAATGACTTTTTAAATTATTGCCTTGTTATTTTTTACAGATTTCTTGGAGTAATTTAATGTATTGTTAGAAGTTTATCTCTCAGTTTTCAGTGAAAACTGTGAAAATGTAAGACAAACATAACGTTTTTACTGATTCTGAAAAATTATAGCCTAATAAATAAATTTAAACCAGCCAAAAACAACAAGACAATGTCAAAATACTAGAATGATTTTTTTTTTAAAGTTAGATCTTACAAAACTATCTCACTCTCTCTTTATGGTTTTGTGTGTGTGTGTGTGTGTGTGTGTGTGTGTGTGTGTGTGTGTGTGTGTGCGCGCGCGCGCGCTTGTGCTTGTGCTTGTGGGTAAATTATTTTTATAATAAAATGTATGTAAAAAATAAATGTAAAATGTATGTGGGTAAATTATTTTTTATATAATCATTTATAAAAAATATACTCTCTCTCTTTATCTCTTTAGCCTCCGGAATTACCGTAAGGTATTACTTCAGAGGATGAATGAGGATGATGTGTATGAATGTAAATGAAGTGTAGTCTTGTGCCATCTCAGATCGACCACTCCTGAGAAGTGAGGTTAATTGAAACCCAACCACCAAAGAACACCGGTATCCACGATCTAGCATTCAAATATATTAAAAAATATACTAGAATTAATTTTTCTGTATTATTTATCAAAACTGGATATATCAAAAATGTAATGGAAACATTTTTTCATACATAAGATAGTGAAGTAAACGTAATGTGTGCTAACTTTAACCGAAACGTATGTTAATTATGAATGGCAAAAAAGTTTTGCAAAACTTGTAGAATGATTTTATTTTAACAATAAAGAACGACCTGAATAATCGAAACTGTTGAGATATCTTTACTTAAATTATTTACTAATGGGCTAAAAATAATTCATTTAACTACAGAAGGAGAGGGAAATAATTTAGGAAAGTGATTCTAGAGCTTGAAATAAGGAAAAAAGTTCATAGAAACATATGTCCTAAACTGCTTTATTATCGACTTACGGCGAACAAATAATTTTGCCCGAATTTCAGTTCACCCGGTGAAACAAAATCATACTGAAATTTTTAAGAAGTTAACTTGATGTTTTCTTATGTTTTCTGAACTGAAAAATCGAATAAAATAGGTAGAAAAACTGTACCTCTCATAGTTTTCATGATACTAAAAGTAAAACAGAAAAATTCGGTGACAAAAAACACGTTTTTTAAGGTTTGAACCAGCCCTCTTACCAGTTTACTTACTTTTGTAGTTATTTATTCTTACTTTCGGGAAATATGCTTTAAAAGCCTTCCTCTAATTAGTACTCTTCAATCTTTTTATCTCACATTATTATAAACAGCATCATCACCTCATCGGTTAGTTGAAGGATAAAACTAGAAGTAATTCGTATTAGAATAGAAAGTAATAACACTATTAAGTTAGCTATATCATAAACATTATTTTCAAAAAAAAATTCTTTTATGTCGAAGGTTTCTTTATAAATAACTAAATTATAAAATGTCTTTTACTTTCAGGAACAATGTTATTATTATTATTAAATACTAAGTATTATAAAATACAGATAAACATTTTACGGTAAAAGTTTATATCTTTTTTATTATTATTTTCCGAAAACTGATAAAAAAATGTAAGTAAAAAGGATATAAGACGTAAAATGAAAATAAAAAATAATAATAATAACAAAACAATACAAAATGATTAATAAAAAGGCTGAAGAGAAAATCAAACAAACTTTCAACGGTATTCAACCTATTTCAAAAACCAAAATCCTGCACACGCCAAATCTAAACACTATTATTCTATTCTGTAACAGTCCACAATACAGATAACCACAATACACATAGCCCGTATCATTGCTCTCAGACAGTAACCACATTCCAATCCAGACACATATATATAGAAAAAGATGTACGAACACACACACACACGCGCGCGCGCGCGCACACACACACACACAAAACGATTTGTTATTACTAGGAATGTTTCCTTCTCTGCTGAATAAAATAAATTTTCATATATATCCTACCCTAGTATAGGGCATTTGTATAAGTGTCTTTTTGTCTGTGTATGTGTCCTTCCCTTTAGCTCAGCACCGGAATGTAGCGATCACTAGTGGAAAATCCAAATTCGTTAGTACATTTCTCGTGGTTGTCAGGTGTATACTTGTTATATTATTATATATTTATTACTTGTAGTTGTTATTATTTATACTTGTAATATATATTTATTTTTTTAATCGATATAATGAGAAATATTTATTAATAATTTTTTTTGTATTCAGTCATTTGACTTATTTGATGCAGTTCAATTATATTATTTATATATATAAAATAATATGTTTTTTTTTTATTTACGTTATTGCTTTGTTCATGAAATAATGAACTATTCGTATAACCAAAAGTAGTTACCAGAATGTACCGATCCTTAGTGGAAGATCCCGAATCGTTATTACATGTCTTGTGGTGGTCAGGTGTATGTTTATTGAATAATAAATATGATATATAGTAATAAATAATAATATATCGTAGATACCGGTGCTCTTTGGTGGTTGGGTTTCAATTAACCACACTTTTCAAGATTGGTCGATCAAGATTGTACAAGACTACACTTCATTCACATTCATACATATCATCCTCATTCATCCTCTGAACTAATACCTTGCAGTAGTTCCGGAAACTAAACAGAAAAAGGAAGAAATAAAAAATAAGACTGATCAAGTATGATCAAATTCCCGTGTGTTTTCGATTGAAAATAAATCGATTAACAAAGTGAATTACTTCGTCGATTCTTTTTTTTTTTTTGTGTAGGGATCCCATTTTAATACGAAATATATCGCTTTTTATCCTACAACGAATTCTGCAAGATGAATTCAGTAAGCTACGAACGATATTGACAATATTATATATAAATAAACTGTGATACATTTTGTTCATCACATCTCTTTCGTTTATATCTAATATATACTTTATGTAACATAAATATGTTGAAGCATAGAGATGTACGTAGAAAATAATGTCTACATTGAAATATAAAATAAACTTTATGTAGTAGAAAAATGATCGAATGAAAATATAAGCCTGACAGAATGTGTTTTGATATCATTTTATGCACAGAGTTGAAAATAGAATTGTTCAGAGAGTTCCACGTAGATAAAGTCATACTTGCTCCAAAATAATTTTTTTTGTAAAAAAAAAAAATGATCACTAATCTATGTATAATATAAAAAGGGAATTAATTTCTTTGAAATGCAAGATTAAGGATCCCATAGGTATATAAAAAAAATCTAATTCCGCAAAAAATCTCTATTTGTTGCAAAGGTGGATTTTATGTTTTTCTCTTATACTCTCGATTATTCGGTTATCCGAACATTAACTTATTCCGAAATTCAGTTATATCTACGAGACGGTATGACCAATTTTAAAAATTAAAACAGCGTATTTGGTGGGAGTACAAAGGCTAATGTTTGCATACAAAAATATTACCCGGTTGTCCGGTTATCCGGACATTCTTTTATTCCGAAATTCAGTTATATCTCCGGAACGGTACGACAAATTTAAAAAATTCAACCAGCGTATCTGATAGCAGTACAAGGGCTAAGGTTAAAATGATGAAGCAGAAATAAGAAACCGAATTGAGTAACAGTACCGGAAAGACAAATAGCAAAAATCTTTTAATTACAATAATTTTTACCCAGTTTTTTTTAATACCCAGTTAATGTGAGGCACGCAAAAATGAATCGTATCAGTAAAAAAAACGCACATTTGTCTTTACTTTCTTGGGTTGTGTGAAAAACAGTTACAATTATTTTATAAAATTTTAGTGAATTTTATAGTTAAAGTTATGTATTTTTACACAATTAAAATAAATAAATCAGTTTTCAAAAACTGAATCTCTTTTTACGCGCCAAAGAGCAGAGCGAAGCGATGCCTGGCTGAGCAGCTAATAATAATAAAAATGTATATGAGAATAAAGCCAGATTCATTCAAAAACAGATACTTTTCTTTATAATTATAATGTCTATATTCAACTATTTACATAAAAATTTTATCTCACCAATATTTATTTGTGTTACAAAAATAACATTTATAAAAGAAAAAAAAGTTTTAAATGAAATATAAATAATGTTAAAAAAGTAAAGATAATTCTAAAATTTGATTGAACAAAAAAATTTTAATCACAGATATAAGTGATTTCTTATTATTTTAAGCAAATAAATCCTAAGTAAATTACAATATTAAAGGAAAACTTACAAAACTTTTTTAAATACACTGACTATTTCAAACAGAGGGCAAGAATAATAACAATAACAATAATATGCCAAAAAGCAATGGTATTTTAATAACTTTAAAATAAAGAATTGAACATAATTACATAGTTGTAAATTTATCAAAGTGAAAATAATATATCATAATATAAACGAAATAAAACAGAAAAATAACAACAAAAAAAAAGGGAATTACTTCTTCATAAATTATAAACATGTACGTAACAGTGAATCAGATTCATTATACAGAGTGAATCACAAAATTCTCCCGGAACTTTCACAACCTAAAAATAATGGAAAAAATTCATATAAACATACTCGTATTTCTAAAACGCTTAGTTTGTGAATTACGGTGGTGAAAAATTTTCGCTCTGATTTCAGCTACTCCGGTGAAATTAGGTCGTATTGAAATTTTTAAAATGTCAGTTAATGGGCAGAATTAGTGATTTCATATGGTTTGACTTGAAAAACCGAATAATATAAGTCCCAAAATTGTATAAGCAGTATTTTTTGAGAAATCTTGGGTAAATATCCTGTATTTTGAATTTTACATAGAAATATAAAAATGTGAAGTTGTAGAGAATTTAATTCAAAAAATTATGGTGTACGATAATTTGAATAAAATAAAGAAAGGTTAGAACAATTCGAATTTCATTTATAAACAGTATATTAGGGCAAAGTTCATTATTAATACCATTTTATAATAAACGTTCAAAAGTGAGCTCGCCATTTTCAACAGATTTCTTGGCACGCTTTTGTAGGGCATTTGTTGCTCTTTTTAGTTCTTCAGCGCTGTCCTTAAGTTTCTCAGCCACATCCATAATGCGAACAATTAATTACTCACGAGAATGTATTTTTATATTGTATACCATATTCTTTTCTCATTTCCAGATGCAAAAATATAAAGATGTTAGATCAGGCGAGCTAAGTGGCCAGGAATTTGGATCTCCATGACCGATCCATTTCTCAGGTAAATGATGATTCAAGTGAATAGAAACGACACAGGAAAAGTGGGGAGGTGCGCAATCGTATATTGGAAGTATACTTTGCGCTAGAGGAACATCTCGAGTGAAATTTGCCTCGTCAGTAAACAAAACATACCTGTAGAGTTGTCGATTTGTATTCCACCAGTTGCAGAACTCCAAGCGAAGCGCTGGATGTAGATGTTGAATCGGCTGTTTATGAAAAGGATAAAACTTGTTTTGTTTAAGTGTACTCCAAACCATCCAATGGAATTCGAATCTCTTAGAAAGAAGTTGTGTATTGACATCTGGACTGCGTCGATAATAATTTCATCAGTAAGAGCTCTTGTTGGACAGATCGTTCGTAGCTCGTAGTACTTGATACAAACAAGAACGTAACATAAGAACGATCTCAACGTATAGAACGTAACATAAAAACATAATATATCATATAATATTTGATACATACAAGAACGTAACAGTACAAATACTAGGTAGTGGACCTGTTTCCCGAAGATTGTGAAAAATAACTCTAATTGTTTTGGGATCTGGAATCCTGAGATTTTGAAAACGTACTTCATTTTCTACTGAAGCAGCTGTAGGGTTACCATTACACTCACCCAAAATGAATACTATATTCCTCTGTTGTAAATAATTACGGCATTACTTCAATCGTAAACCGATGACATTCAAACTAAAATTCACAGAAAACCTTCGCTAAGACACAACGGTTAACAGTACAATCTTACAGAATGTACCTTACAAAATGAATGTGAATGTACCCTACAAAATAATTTAAACTCAAATACAAAACTGCACATTGTTGATCAGCTGTTGTTATTTTATTGCCAAGTTTGAAATAATAATCGTTCATATAATTTATTGTATTTCTATCATTAATAAAGAAATTATTATTTAAATAATTTTATTTTTAATTTTGTAATTTTCAGTTTTCTTTATTTTTTAACAGTGACTTTTGTTTTTATACAATTTTCACAACGCCAAAAAAGAATTTGGGTTTTGTTTTCATAAAATAAGTATTTTTCTGATACATGTAATAGTGTAATGTTTCTAAAAAAATTTCGAAATTTTCTACCTTTTTTTTTGGTTTATTCAACTTATCATGCACCATTTAGTTAAGAATTAAAATTTCTATAAGGTATGTTTAAAAATTTTTATGACCCATTTAACAAAGTTATTGTATGTCAAACGTAAAAAACAAGGTATTTTGCCCCAGATTTCTCAAAAAAAATTGCAGTTACAATTCTGGAACCAACTTCATTCGATTATGGTTTTCACGTGAAAAGTATAAGAAACGATTAATTTCGTCCCTTAATTAACGCACTGAAATTTCAGTAGAACCTCATTTCACCTGAGTAGCTGAAATCCGAGATAAATCTTCCACTAGCCGAAACTCGAAAACGAATCATTTTATGACATACGTTTATAAGAACTTTTTCCATTATTTTCATAAGTAAAATAAATGATGAAAGTCCTGTGATAACTTGGTGATACATTCTGTATATGTACATTACATGAATCTAAATTAATAATATAGAGATTAAAGTTGATTAAATAAATGAAGATGAAAACAAAGTATGAATTAAAATAGAATTAATTTTTTTTAAGTTGTAGAAAGTGGTCACAGTAAATAAGTATGTGACAATAAAAAGAAATTAATTATAAAAAAAATTTAAGCAAAGTAATTAAAGAGATCATACGTAATTATTTTCATTTTTTACATTCTTATAAGACAGGTAACTAAAGATGTTAAAATAAATCTTATTGAGATTAATATGTTTACAATTTTTTAGAATATCTTTTAATTTTGTACCAAAAATCAAAGAAAAAATATTGTTGCAAAGTAAAAAATTTAAGATTATATCCCTGCCTACACCTTACTTTTAAAAAGATAATAATAAAATTTGAAGATGTGCAATTTTAAAAATAAAATTAGGTAATAAATAAAAAATAAGTAAATAAATAAATTGAGGACTTCCGCATCTGAGTAAGTAATGTCTGGGGCACTTCGTGTGAGGTCCCGGGGTCGAATCCCGGTCAGATATGGGATCTTTTCATACGCAACCAATTTCCACCGAGCTAATGATCATAGCTATTGGATCCTTACTCTTTCATAACAAAGAAATACAATTGATATCCAAAGTTTGTAGAATCAAATTAGTGATATAGTCAGCCATAAAATAAAACAAATTTGTTCTACTTGGCAGTTACAAATAAAACAAAATGGCTGAGCAAGAGACAGATAAGCTGTCAAGAGATAGTCTCTTGAGTATTAATATCGGAACGTAGTCTCTTGAGTATTAATATTGGAACGATTTAAAACAAATGAAAAGTAACGCGACAATAAATTTATTGCTTCAAACTTCAATCAAATTTTCAATTCAGTATTTCGTTATGTTACAGTTATTGTTATTATTTTGTAATAAAATAACTTCTTTCACAATAAAAATAACTTATTTCTTGGTAAAAATATTTTCTTCTCGTACATAAACTACTAAAGAGAAGTAGAAGAAATTGTGAAGAGAAATTTTAAAATTCAAGTATTTATTCAGTGAATTAAATACTAAATTATAAAATAAAATCTTACTTCTTTAGTTAGGTTTTAACTAATTCTTTTGAATTAGTTAAAAAATAAATTAATTAATAAATTGTAGAATTAAGTTGTAGAAAGTGGTCACAGTAAATAAGTATGTGACAATAAAAAGAAATTAATTATAAAAAAAAATTTAAGCAAAGTAATTAAAGAGATCGTACGTAATTATTTTCATTTTTTACATTCTTATAAGACAGGTAACTAAAAATGTTAAAATAAATCTTACTGAGATTAATAAGTTTATAATTTTTTAGAATATATTTTAATTTTGTACCAAAAATCAAAGAAAAAATATTGTTGTTGTGTTTTTCAAGTCATCAGACCTCTTTTTATTAATTTATTCAATAACTACAAAGTTATTTTTACTTCCTTGTAGAAACAAGCAAATATTATAAAAATTTCGGTTTTCAGATTTCAACCGAAATATCCATTTTGACCATCCCTGAGTACATTTTATCTAATTTCGGCGTGACGTCTGTACGTATGTTCGTACGTATCTCGCATAACTCAAAAACGATTAGCCGTAGAATGTTGAAATTTTGAATGTAGGACTGTTGTAACATCTAGTTTTGCGCCTCCCCGTTTGATTGCAATCGACTGAATTAAGAGTCTCCAAGAGAGCCCAAAATCCAAAAAAAAATTAAATTTTGGACTTTTTCTTAACTGTATTAATAAGCACTCATTGAGAGCTTTTAGCGATAAGTGGTACTTATTTTCATTGATTTCAGAGTTATAGCCAAATAAAATTTTAATTAATGACATATTTGGATCTTATAAGGGGAAGGCACATCGGTTCGAATCTGACTTCAATTCCGTTTTTTAACTTTTTTTTTAATTTAAATATATTGATTTATTTATAATTATTAACCTCCGATTGAAAAACATTTTTACGATAAACAATAATTTAATAATAATAAAAAAAAATGAAAAAATATCAGAAGTTATTAAAGAAATAAAATTCTTTGAATTTTTAATTTTTTTTAAATGTATATATGTAATTTAAAAGGCGTACTAAGAAGCCGTGTGGCATACACATTAGATTTCTTCAACCGATTTTGGAAAAATTGGATGCTCTCATTAACTCAATCCATGTAGTTGACTTTTTTCTCATAATTCAATACATTCAAGCCTTATATTCTTCATCAAATGGACTATTTTCGATAATTCTTTTATTTTATAGAAGTTTCTTTG
Source organism: Zanna intricata (assembly GCA_010016005.3). NCBI lineage: Eukaryota > Metazoa > Arthropoda > Insecta > Hemiptera > Fulgoridae > Zanna > Zanna intricata. The sequence goes on from JAAAKQ030201562.1 coordinate 10,759, forward strand.
GTTGTTCCTGAATACGGTTTATTACGTATTAACAATAACGTAGAAATTACTGAAATATATAAAAATAGTTTAACTCATTTAATTAATGAGCTACTATTTAAAACAAAAAGATTTTAATTATTATAAAAATAAAAAGTATGTGATGACGACAAAGCCATTTCGCGCGACGACGAATTGCTCGCTCTCACCAATGTGCTAGGCTCTACTCGAGCGTGCCTGTGCTCTGCTGAAAGTGGGAAATTCTCAGAACAGTGCTATTGTTAGGCTTTTTTTCGAGATATTAGGAAAAATTAAGACTTTGAACGCTGTTTTACAGATTTGCTTGATAATTATCAAGCAATGAATGCTTTTTTTTCTTTAACGAATTCTCTGTACATTGTGGGAAACTTCCTAGTACTTTCAGTTGGAAGAGGCCCGTCTATCAAATTTAGCTCATATTCTTCTTCGTCTACCAGTTTAACTAACCTAGAATTTACATTTAAAAATGTTTAATTTTTTTTTCCAGAGTGTCTCGATTTGCGCTCAGTAGTATTCACGTTTCATCTTTTTTCTGCATTTGCTTTCTTATTTTTTTTCAACGTACTGATTTCTCGCTATTTTGTGATTATTGTGAAAGCCTTTTTTTAGGTGCCAATATTTAAAACAAAATAAACTTTAGATTTATAGCGATCTTCGGAGCGCCATATTTGCCAGAAACGCCACAATACGTTACGATGCGGGATTAAACACCGTATCGGAGGTTTGCGTGGCGCAGGCGCACAGAGTGTTTGCGAGAGCGGCTGTGTCCGAGTACAGCCATCTTAGGGACAACTGCGACGACGTCCCAACAGTACAGCGCATTCAGAAAAGACCGCACGCTGTACTGGATGAATCACCAGAGGAAACCTGGACATATAGCCACGCGACGAGTCCCAGTAGCCTATAATGAAAATGTCAATAACCATGTGTGCTGTGCGCTGTGTTCCATAATTACAGCATCTGGCAGAGCCGGTCCTGAGTATTTTTTTTTTTTTTTAACCTCCGGAACCACCGTTAAGGTATATCTTCAGAGGATGAGATGAATGAATTGTAGC
>JAAAKQ030201573.1:0-11831 GCA_010016005.3 Zanna intricata
ATCCTCATTCATCCTCTGAAGTAATACCTTACGGTAGTTCCGGAGGCTAAACAGATAAAGAGAGAGAGAGAGAGAGAATCATTGTATTAAACGAAAAATATATTAATATTTAAATAAAATGATAAATATTATCCTTTTAAAAATGTACCTCTTTTCTGTAGGCTTGTATTTCAAAAAATGTTTACTCGTCTCTTACAAGGCAATTAATAGATAATATTCTGTGCATGCACTAAACATTTCTTGGAAGAGTCGCAGCCAAGGAGTCAAGGAGCCGCATGCGGCTCGCAAGCCGCGGTTTGCCGACCAGGGCTGGTATAGACTGTAATGTAATTTACAGAATTATATTAAGTACCGAAACAGCTACATACTGTATATTTTAGAGGTATTTGGAGGCAAAAAGAAATGGGCTTCTATATAGATAAAAAAAATATCTGCAATATGGTCATCTTGAATCCGCATTAATGAATCAAAACTAAATTATTATTTTTTTAAACAGGAAAGTGAACATTTGACATGTGATTTCGATTTAAAATTTAAAAAAAAAACGATGGTGAAACCTGTTTTTCTGTTAATGCATTCGTTAACGAGTTGTAATCATTAAAAATTTTAAAAACTTGCATAGGTACATAATATCAACAGAAAAAAATGAACAGTTTGACCTATATGTAAATTCGTTTATTTTTTTAAATATTTTTTAAGAAAATGGTATTTGAAATCTTCAATTGCAACATAATATAACATTTTGTTAATCATCTCGTAGAAAAACTTACAAAGAATTGATCTTGGTATTCCACAAATATAATGAGAAAAAAACATTGCTGACAAACATTGTTCTTTAATATGGGATAATAACTAATAAACGTAGGTAAATTAAAGTAGGTACGGATGACAATCGGTTTAGCCGTTGAAGTACTTCGGTGGAACATACATACATCCAAAATACATTACAATCTATATAAAATATACATTCTACACACTATACAAAAAATTAAAAAAAAAGAAGAAAAAAAAAGTTATATGTTGATCCAAATAGTTCATTAATTAAAATTTGATTTGGCTACAACTCTGGATGCAATGAAAATAAGCACTTATATCGTTGAAAAGCTGTCAATGAGAGGTTAATACTGCAGTTATGAAAATGTCTAAAATCCAAATGTTTTGAGATTTTGGGCTTTTTTGACACTTGGGTTTTGGTTCAGTCGATTGGAATCAAAAGTGGAGATGTCAACTAGATGTTGACACCTCCACAATAGTCTAAATCTAAAATTATCACGCCGAAACTAGTTAAAATAGATTCAGGGAGAACAAAACGGATATTTCCGTTAAAATCTGAAAACCGAAATTTTTCGTAATCATAGTACTTCCTTTACTTCGTACAAGGAAATAAGAATGTTATCTATACTTTCTATGTGTCAAATATATTTTGTAATATTGATCAGTTATTTCGGAAAGTTTTTATTTTTATGAATGAAAATCCATGATAAAACTATAAAATAAAATGTTATTTAAATACTAATATATATTCATAGCAATAAAGATAGAACGGATAATCGAAATCTTAAATAAACGTGATCAGACATAATTAAGATGCAAGTAATATTAAGTAAATAATACACAAAAAAAAAAGGTTCTACACTTTCAATTCAATTTTATACAATTCAAGCATAATCACTTAACAGATGAAAGAAGTATCAATCTCAGTTTCCCTTCCCAAAAAAAAAAAAGAAGAAAAAAGAAGATTTATTGGGTTATAATATTCTAAAAAACAATCTGAAAGAATAAAGATTGCAAAAAAAAAGTGAAAGAAGGATAGAAGTAGCTAAAGTAAAGATTAGAATAAGTGTAAAGAAAAGTAGAGGAATTTCGCAATTTCAATTTAAAAGAGCTTTTGCTGTTAAAAGAAGCAAGCGGTAGACTAAAAGAGGGGAAAATCAAATTGAATAAGAGAGAAAGTAAATTGGTATCTGTTTCTTTCTTAAATTCATATATTCATTCATTCATTCTTCATCCACTGATTCATTCAATCAATCATATTCACTCCATTTTTTCAATTTTTTTTTTGTTTTTATATTTATATTCTTCTTTTTCATTTTCATTAACCACCGATTATATCAATACCTGATATTTTTGAAATCAAACAATACAAAAAAATATTCTTTAATACTAATAAAAATCAATCCATTTTCAAACAGTTAATTATAACTTAATTAATTAAGTATGAATAATTTAATTTAAAAATTATATATTGTTGATAACCGATTATATCAATAATGACATTTTTGAAATCAAACAATACAACTATTCTTTAATATGAATAAAAATCAATCCATTTTCAAATAGTTAATTATAATTTAATTAATTAAGTATGAATAATTTAATTTAAAAAATATATATATTATTGATAAACTGATAATCTATTATATCCAACCATCTCTCATTATTTCCAACAAATTACATGTTCTAGCATTATCTCTGACTTAACATTCCCAGAATCTACAATTTGTAATTTTTATTTTTAGTTTTACTATCGGACATGGGCACTCTTTCAGAATTTCCCCTGTCAATTTTTTATATTTTATGAATGACATATACATGACACATTGTCAATATCATAATTAGATAAAAATGCATGTAGTTTAATAATTAGATAAAATTATTTTGGAGAAACGAGAGAATAATTAAAAATTCATATATTTTTAAATATAACATTTAGTATAAATCATAAATTACAATTACTTTTATAAACACAGTAATTATTTTACTAAACGATAAAGATGAAATTCACTAATATGTTGAAGTATCAAATTGAACAATTACCTTCGTCAACCTTATGTCGTGACGCCATAGAAATTCACATAAATAAGAATCCAACAAATTCTATTACCCATCATTACCATTAAAGATTCAACATTGTTGCATATAATTTATGTATTTAACATTAATTAGACGAGGTTAGAAATCGTAGGTTATGTTTGGTTAGGTTATGTTGATATGTTGTTCAAGTCCGAAGCTAAATCCACAACAATTTGTGAATGGCAGGAGGTATGGTCAGCAACCAGTAAAGCGACCTGGACAAGAAGGGTAAACCCTGACTTGGTAACTGGTTACTCAGAAAGCATGGGGAAGTTACCTATCATCTTACAAATTACTCAATAACCACGGCTGTTTTAAATATTATTTGCATCGAATGGGTAGAAGGGAGACCCCCAACATGCATGAACTGCCATGAATATGATACCGTTTTTCATACATTCTTTTAATGCGCCGAAAGGCAGGATTTAAGAGGCAGAACCGGAATTTTAGGCCTTATATCTGAAGAACTGAAGGTTTATATGCTCAGGTCAGAAGATAACTGGAGAATAATGGACGGTCTAGCAAAGAACATGTTAAGTGCTAAAGAAGAAGAAGAAAGATGCCGCGGCTTATGAGGCGGGGACGGATTTATTTGAACAAGACCCAGGTGTCCCCAAGAACAGCCGGATGCTCTAGGTGAAGTTACAGACCGAGGTAGAGTACGATTGCTCCCTACGGAGCCGTCGGGGCCGAGTAATGCTTAATTGCGGACCCGGCCCCGAGAGAGGAGGAGAAACGATGAGAGGAGATTTAGTCGGTAGGAGGTAGGCCACATATGCACTTAACATCCTTGCAGAATCTGTTGTGAGCTCGACACTCTCCCACGAAGACCCCGCGGGGGGGGGAACGTAACTGGAATTCCTTTGCAACCCATCGATAAAAAAAATATACATTGTTGATATACGTACGATTCGTCATACATCGTTAAAAAAAAAAATATATATATATATATATATATAAATAATTAAGGGGGGGAGGAAAGGTAAAGAGTACTCCGAAAGAGTACCCGAATATGGTTCATTGACAAATCGTTCTCCGGAATTAAACACAAGACTAACTAATCTAAAAGTCACCATGGTAACTATTAAATTTACTGACTAGTCTAGATTGGATACACAGGAAATAATATATCAGTACGATAAATCGGATAGGAAAAGGAGAACAATTTATCAGTACAAAATTTGAAGAAAACTCTCAAGATTGAAGGCAAAACCCTTAGGGAAAATATTTATTGCTGTTCAAATGCAATACTAAAAGTATTTTTTCAAATGCAAATAATTAGTAAGCTAATTGTTTTTCTATGGATTTCAATATTAGACAGTAAATAACTTTTTACTTTGGTTAGAGTTCAATTAATCGCAACTCTCAGGATGGTCGGTTTGAGTCTGTACAAGACTACACCTCGTTTACATGTCATACATAAAATCTTCATTTCATTGACCAGTAGGAAATTGCTTACTGTTCATTAGTTCAACAGACTGAAACGTACAAATTTTAAAATAATATACATGTAATATAAAAAAAAACAACTAATTGCTGGATCAGTTGTATTACCAACTAATGAAATAGATTTACAAAATTTAATTTTTGATTAGTTTTAAACATGCATAATAAATTGTTTTATTTAATAATTCTTTTTCTTTTCTTTTTTTTGATTTGATTGTTTATTTTTGTAAAGCATTTAATTTTTTTTTTTAAATATTGATAATTTGGTTTCGTTTTAAACTTAAAATATGCCACATTTAATTCTTTTACACACTTCGAAATTCGAACGTTTTTATTTACTTTTTGTGCACTTAATTCATGTCATTTTACTCATACACAAATTCTCTACAATTTTTTGTAAAAACAATTTCAGTTTATTACCCTTCAATACAATTATTTTATCAACACCAATCTTTAGTCTTTTTACTTTCTTGTACGAAGTAAAGGAAGTATTGTGATCGCAAAAAAAATTTCAATTTTCAGGTTTCAATGGCAATATCCATTTTGATCATTCCTGAATACGTTTTGACTAGTTTCGGCGTGACGTCTATACGTACATATATACGTACTTCACAAAACTCAAAAACGATTAGCATAGAATGTTGAAATTTTGGATTTAGGACTATTGTAACATCTATTTTGTACCTCCCATTTTGATTACAATTGACTGAACCAAAAGAGTAAAAAAAAAAGTCCAAAACCCCAAACAAATGAATTCTAGCCTTTATCTTAACTCCAGGCCTCTTATTACAAATGTGTATATGTAATAGATTTGGTGGAACATCTGATATTAACTATAATGTAGAATCGTATTAATTTTGGATTTTCGTACAAGGAAGTCATGTGAGGTACTCATCAGAGGTTTAAAACAGATTTCTTATAAACTACTAAAAATAAGTTCTTTTTTTTTGCCGTTTATCAGGTCAAATTTCAAACAAAAAGTCATTAAATTTTTAATTTTGATCCTAAGAATTACAGTCGGCTTAATTTTACCGGGCCGCCCCGCCGGCCTCCGTGGCGCGAGTGGTAGCGTCTCGGCCTTTCATCCGGAGGTCCCGGGTTTGAATTGACCGGGATTTTGGGGGGTTTTTTGACCGGGAGGTCAGGCATGGCATTTTTCACACACGCACAATTCATTCATTTCATCCTCTGAAGATATAACTTAACGGTGGTTCCGGAGGTTAAACAAAAACAAAAAAAAAAAAAAAAAAATTAATTTTACCGAGGGGTTAGAAATCAGGCCGAAATTTTTTGCCAGCCGCTATTTGATAATTTCTAACCTTCAGTTCATAAGTTCATGTATACATGAACTTTCTTCTTTATTTGTACCAGTGAATATGTTATTAAAGTTTGTTACATTCTTCGTGAATCATCCTGTACGCTAATATAATAATAATAATAAAATTTATAAAATAATATTACGGTATAAATAACAATTTTATAGAACTTGAATAAAATTATAAAGATTATTTCTATTTATAAAAATAAAAAATAAAATTACACGTTAGAATAATATCCGAGAATACCACATGTTATATATAAAGTTACCCTATGTGTAGCTACTTACTAATAAAATCTAAGTACCTAAACATAGTTTTTCTTGTCCTTAAGGTAAGTTACGTTTTATTCATAAATAATAGTAGTAAAAAAAGAAATTATGAAATACAACTTAGAATAACGTACGTATTTTAAAGAACTGTTCATTTCACGATCTACTGAACAATAATAACAATAACATAAGAAAAATAAGGGCAGGTAAGTTAAACACATAAGTGGACTAAATATAGTAGTGACATTAAGTTGTGCTTTGTATAATTTATATACGGTTAAATGTATAAAATAACCTTTAGGGACAATTTAACCAACTACTCTTTCGCAAACTGCTAGAATATAACAACTGCAAAAATGTTCTCGGAAGACAACTTAGGTACTTATAGACTAAAAGCTTCTGGCTAAGACAATTCAGTTGGTCGGTTAATTTTCCATCTAGCTGCTTAATAGCAATATTTTCAAAAAGTTCTATATTTTCCTTCAATAATTATCGATTATTATTGTATTTATTTCGACGCGAGTTGTTATATATATATTTTTTTTTTACGTTTTAACTCTCCGCTTTCTACAGATTTACTGATAACTCGTTTCTCTAATAAATATTAACATAAGCCTTTATTTTTTACTTTTACGATTATATAACAACTATGGTAAAGCTATAGCTAAATAAATAGAAGGGAAAGTATGATTATTGGTCAAAATTGGGCATATCCAGTTTTCACCGAATCTTGAAAAACAGACTTCTAATGATCCCAAAACACGAAAAATGGCATCAAAATTTCCGCGACAAAATGTGCGTAAGTACGTGTACGTGTACGTATACGTACACGTATATTGTATATAGTACATTGTATATTCAATAACTGACCGATTTTCACCTTGGATTACCATTTTTCACCATTTCTACAGTAGGGGTATTGATGTGATTAAATTTCCAACTTAAAACATCAGAGGGTGGCGATACAGGGAAGAAAGACGAAGTCATTTCCAGATTTTGCATAATTAATTAATTTATACAAATATAATATTTATATTTATAGTATAAATCTATATATATTTATAGATTTTTATATATAATATATATATATATATTCGGATATATACATATTTTTTATATAATTTTGTCAATAGTAATAAAGTAAAAAATTGTTTTTCTAAATTTCACCCCCTCCCCTTAAAATTGTTTTCAGTGTTGGCCTATAAGTCACCTTATCTAACCAGAACTACTTGACCGATATTCACCAAACTTGGCTATAATATTTCTGTTGTAAGGACATTGATGCTACTAAATTTTTAATACAAAAAGTCAGTGGGTGGGGAATACAGGGTAAAAACGAAATCGACTCTAGATTTTGCATACTTAAGGTTATATATTATTTCTGATTTTGTAAGTATTAATAAAGTAAACAAATTTTGTAAAAAATGTTTTCTGCTAAATTTTACCACACCTCTAAAAATGGTTTTAATTTTGAAGAGGTATATAAAGCGAAGAGGTATAATTTTGAAGAGGTATAAAAGGGGTAATTTTCATTGCATTTTTTAAAAATATGTTTGTGAACAATTATAAAAAAAACTTTTGTGTAAAAAGTTTTTTCCCTAAATTGCACCCCCACTCCAAAAAAATAGTAATAATTTTGAAACATTGTAGAAGGCAGTACACCTCTTTCTTTTTTTGTTTAGCCTCCGGAACTGCCGTTCCAAAATGTGTGAATGTGAATGAAGTGTAGTCTTGTACAATCTCAGGTCGACCACTCCTGAGAAGTGTGATTAATTGAAACAACCACCAAAGAACACCGGTATCCACGGTCTAGTATTCAAATTTGTATAAAATTAACTACCTTTACTATGATTTGAACCTTAGTACTCTCGATTTCAAAATCAGCTGATTTGCGATGTCGTGTTAACCACTAAACCAGCCAAAAGACAGTACAGTTGGTCTTTTTCGTTGCAAAATTTTTTTTCTATTAGCATCTTGTTGGATCCACAAATCTGTTCTCATCAAAGTGGGAAGTTAACCCGGCCATCCCCTTTACACACCCCACTTAGCAGCCGGACTACTGCTGTAGTCGTCTGCTATGCTGTCGTCACAGGTGAACGGTAGGATTAAATTAACTAGTAATATTTAAAATGTAAAAATTGATTTAAATTGGTCACTAGTTCCGCAACATCCACGCGAATGAAATAAGGTATGCGCGTGCCTTTAATTAGGATCACTGAATTAAATAAACAAAAAATATTGTATTTAAATAAATAATAAATATTTTAAAGTAAGTTGTGTGAGTAAGTTAGTGTATATCAGAAAAAAGCCATGTGTTGGGAAAATCATACAACTGTTGTCAGCTTTATAAATTAATAAGTAAATTAAAATTAAATTTATTCTAAAATAAATAAAGGTTTAACATTTAGATACATAAGTAGATAGATTTTAGATTCTTTACATGTACAACAGAGGCTAGTCGAGAAATACGTGAGAACTTTAGGCTCCCTGTTATGCAATCCATATTAAAAACATTTTGAAAAATTTTAATATAAAATTTATTAATTAAAATTTTAATTTACTGCTTTCAATTTGTAACGACAAAGTCGATGCAAATCATTTTAGATACGAATGAATGTTACCTACATACTTGTAAAACTATCATGCCTTTCAAAAAAAAAAATATCAGCCCTTTTTTTCTGATTCACTAATAAAAACCTCCTAAATAAAATATGGAGTAATTCAAAAAGAACTTTACCACTCCAAAAGCATATAAAAATGTATTTAGATAACTTAAAGATTTCTTTGAGATCTCATTTCATAGCATATATATACAATTTTGACTCGCGTAATTCATTAGGACCAAATTCAGCCATCAGCATTGTCATCAGTTGTTAAAAATGGATATATTTACTGCTGCGAATCTTGCCTGTTGTGTGTTCTGTTTTACAATCCGCAGTCAGCAACTGTAGTTCAATGTAATTTTCGTAGAGAGTACGGTAGAAAGCCACCTAGTAGGAACAAATTTATTTTTGGCACTAAATCTTCGTTGAGACAGATTGTTCTGTTAAACAAAAAAAAAAATCACCAGGATGCCTACGCCTCCCTGAAGCTGCTGTGAAATAACTCGGAGAAAGCTTTTCACATTGTCTGAAGAAGTTAACTCTACGTGCATCAAGTGAGACTGGCATTCCACAAACGACTGTTTGGAACATATTACTTAAAATACTACACTTGAAGCCATACAAATTAATCATAGTTAAACACATTGCAGATGACGACAAAGTTTCTCGGCTGCAGTTTTGTGTGAAAATGATGGATAGAACAGCAGACAACGATACATTATTAGACAAGTTATTTTAGTGATGAGTCAACGTTTCACATTAGTGGCAAGGTGATCACCCATAACTGCCGAATATGGTATAGTGAAAACCCTCATGAAACTTTGCAGCATATTCGTGATAGTCCTAAGGTCAATATTTTTTTGTGCCCTACGCAAACTAAGTATAAACGACCGGTTCTTCTTCCAGGAGGCAAGCATAAATGGAATCATTTATCTGAAAACGTTTCAAAATTTTCTAATACCTCAGTTTGGCGATGATCAGGCAAGATGGTCACCATTACAATCAGCAAGATGGGGTCACTACCGCCTGCAAGTCCTAGATTGTCTTGATAGTCGACTTCCAGGTCGGTGGATTGGTCGGGAAGGTCCAATTGCATGGCCACCTCGCTCCCTTGATTTGACCCCGCTAGATTTTTTCTTGCAGGGCTTCATTAAAAATCGGATTTATGTACCAACTTTTTCCTGTTGATCTTCGTGACCTAAGACTTCATATTAATGACGCGGCTCTAGAGGTAACGCCAAACTTCTAGCTGCAGCCTGCAATGAATTCGGCTTCATGAGGGATGTATTTCGTATTACAAATGTATGGCCACCGTTTGAAATATAACAAACTTGATATTTATTTGTATGAAATAATAATCCAAAAATTTGTAAGTTATTTATATAACTTTTTATATTCTTTTAACATTGTGAGATTTTTTTGAATCGTCTGGTAAAAAATATGTTTACATGCAGTCAGAAAAAAAAAATTTAACTGGCTAAGTATTTTATGATAACATAAAATTCCAAATTATTTATTTTTAAATTGAATGTCACATAATATTCAAACAGTAGTGTAATTTTTTTTCAAAACAAAATAGACAAGCGGAAAAACATCACAGACCATACCTCATCAAATAAAATTTCTAAATTAAAATCCAAAATATTCGGAGCAAGCAAAATTACTAATGTAATGATACATTGACTTTCAACCACAAAATTTCGACTCTATGTTTTGCAAATCTATTATGCGTTTCATTAATAAATAATTTTAAAGGCTTTCACTTGAATATATTTCACTACACACCGTTTTATACATACAGTATATATATATATATATATATATATATATATATATAGAGAGAGAGAGAGAGAGAGAGAAAGAGAATTTACTATAAAATATGCATTTTTATGGTTAACCTCAAAATATCATTTAAATTTAAAATTATATTAAAAAAAAAAGTAAACACAAATTCTATGCATCTGTTTTGACGTACGCTTGATGTGTTAAAAGCTATAGCAGAAAAAACAAAATGTTATTTTTACAAACTTATTTAATTTCGTTCGGTTACAAATTATTAAATTATAAAACAGTTAAAGTAACATTTAAAATGAAATATACTCAAACAGTATCCATGATGTACAGTGTTCAAACAACTATTAATTTAATATACGTTTAAAAAATTATTTTACTTTACCTTTGATCAAAAAAATTAAATCATGCTCTTACCAGAAATATTTAAAACACAAAGCCAAGCAGTAAATTATATATTAATTAAACATTTTAAACAAATTATCAATTAATAGCAGCTTACCTTATAATTAAAATCTATTTATTTCATTGAATGTATTATTTATACTATTAATTAAATATAATAAAACTAAAATACCCAATGATATTAAGATAAAAAAAGTAATAAACATAAAATACGAATTAGCCTAATAATAATCCATGACAATTTTAATTTGATCCACTTCATAAAAATAAAAATTGGAATAATAAAAGATAATAATATGAATAAACAGTATTAATGTTAAATTTCTTTCGGTAAAATATATTTTTACGAATTTGCAAGCTCCTGTATGTGTGTGTGTGCGCGCGCGCGCGCTTGACAGATATTATATCTAAGATATACATAAGTTCCAGATTAATTTTTAATTTCATATTAGCATAAATGTAATCTAGACAACAATTAAATTTGATAATTGCATCATCTAGTAGTATGTAGAAAAATATTGCGTAGGAATATTATTCAATAAAATTCTAATTTAATTTGAAATGGTTGAAAAAAATTCTAAAACAATACACAACTGGTAGTCTAATTATTGTAATAAATTACACACTACAGTATATGAAAATACAAAATATTCGTGTGTGCGCGCGCACGATTAAAATCTGAAACTTGACGAGATTATCTTCAACTATACATAATATATCCGGGACTTTAATAACCTATTTTACTCGTGAAAATAATGGAAAAAATTCATATGTCCTAAAATGCTTCGTTTGTGAGTTATAGGTAGTGAAAACTTTCGCTCGGATTTCAGCTACTCAGATGAAATGACATCGGACTGAAATTTCTTGAACGTTAATGAAGGGCCACAATTAGTGATTTTTTACGGTTTTTGAACTTCAAAATCGAATAAAATATGTCCCAGGACTGTATCTGCAGTAGTTTTTGAGAAATGTAGGCTGAAAACGAATAAATAATGGGGAAAAACCCCCTCTTTTTTTGTTTGACGTACAATAACTTTGACAAATTTATAATAAAGTCATAATACTTTTAAAGACCAATTTGGTTTCAGGAAAAGTATAGGAACAAGAGAAGCAATTTTAGCACTCAGATTAATAGTAGAAGGAAG
>JAAAKQ030201606.1:0-11831 GCA_010016005.3 Zanna intricata
TTTATTTACTTTGTTTTTGGTGCAAACTAGTATTTTGGTTTTTTTAATATTAATGCCCATGTGAAATTCTTCCATTAACACCCTGTTCATTACAGTGAAAATTTGTTGCGAGTCTTCTTCGCTTTCGCTTTCTGCAATTACAGCTATATCATCTGCAAATCTGAGCATATCAATACTTTCTCCTTGAATCTTTATACCCATACTTACGTCCTCTCTAACTCTATTTATGGCCTCTTGTATATATAAATTGAACAAATATGGAGACAATTTACAGCCCTGTCGTACTCCTTTTTTAATGCTTGCTTCTTCTTCTTTGCTTCCACAATTAATTATTCCCATCTCGTTCAGATAAATATTGTAAATTATTTTTCGTTCCCTGAAGTTAACACTTACCTATCTGATGAAATAAATGGAATAAGATGTTCCAGTTTACATTATCGAAAGCTTTTTCCAGATCTACAAATGATATGAATGTGGCTTTACCTTTCCTCAGCTGTTTCTCTAGTACTTGCCTTAGTGCTAAAATTGCCTCTCTCGTTCCCATCTCCTTTCTAAATCCAAACTGGTCTCCAGTTAATACCTCTTCTATTTTCATTTTAAAATTATTTAGTAACACAAAATATTTTTAAAATTATATAAAAATAGTTTGTGTTACTAATACCACTTCATTCGCGACTTAATTTAAATAAGTTTTACTTACTGTATACAATTTTTTATTCTTCGATTATCGGAAGTAATCTAATTTTACTTCAATAGATAGCGGTGGAGATAATTGCTCGTTCAATGACAGGACATAAGTCGACATAATTTTAAACATACGACGAATACCACCCGTTATATAATTACATGAAATTTTACGTAAGTTTTTATTTTAAAACATTTTAAGTTTTAGTTTTATAAAATTAAAAAATACATTTGAGTTCCTGATGATGGAGTAATTACATTCGAAAGCGCTTGAACAAATTATAAAATTGTTGGTAAGTGGGTTAATTATTTAATCATTAATAAACTAATTTTTTTTTCAATAATTATTTTTGACAACTTGAAAAACCACTGATTATTGGAAATCTGTTTGTCGAAATTTTCCAGAGTGGGTCTTATCAAAAACAAATTTACGAGAAATAATATATTATTATGCAATTAACTGAACACATTTTTTTTTGTCTTTCAAACTGTCCTCAAGTCAAATTTGGTTAAAGAGAAGTATGAAAGAGAATTATTTATATATAAGTTATTTTTTGAAATTTTCTATCCATTCTGATCAATGAACATCTTGCCCAAGAGTTTTATGTCCAGATTAAAGAACGAATTTTTCATCATTTAGAATAATGAATATGTTGAGAATAAAAAGGCCCGGTTTTAGATAACTAGTTTGTAAGCTCATCAGATAGGGATTTTTGGACAACAACGTTTTTTCGTTTACTTCTCCTTGGGATGGACTCTCCTCTGAATATGAACAGAACCTCAAGAAGAAATTCAGAAGAATTCACTTGTGTACTACTTCTGTTATCTTTATGCGCATAACTCTCCGCAACACCAACGACACGCGTACCACGCTCGTTCGATCTGCAGTGTAGTCTCCATGACATTGGGGGTAAGTATGCCGAAATTTCTCAGAAATATTTCCCTATGGTGCAAGAATACCGATCGCATTCTATATTTTCTGCTGTTTCTTCCCTTCCGATCATCATATTCAGTGGAGAGACTTAACGTTTGAGCGCACACCTTAAAGTAACCATGAACGGTAAGAAACTGGGTCCATTCGTATCCCAGTTCCCCATGTTTGCAGTTCAGGTATCTGTGGAGGTTCGGGATCAGCTGTAGATCAGTCTACCCCTCGTCAATTGATTCCACTTTTGGGCAGCAACTGAATAGGAAAAAGAAAAAGTGAGAGAGAGCAAGTCTAGAGAAAAAGCTTTCTCCACCAAACCACAGTATCTATTAAATTCAATGCGTCTATCATATATTGTACCTAAAGAGCAGTAATTAAATTAGATAATCTCTTATCGAGGAGAGAACTACAGTATTTATTTCAAGTGGTGTATCCATTCCCTCTAAAAATTCCTGGCAACTACTATTCTTACCGAGTAGAGCGGTAAATGATTAACTCTTTCCTATTGAGTAACTCATCTATATTCTGAAAAAAAAATTTATATTCATGTTCTAAATGACTGTCAAATAAAATATTTGACCATCCTTAATGAGAATGCTTACTCATTCCTAAAATTGAAGTCACTGGAATTATTCAAACTTACAAAAAATAATGGAAGTGTCCATTATTAATCTGAAAGTAGGAAATATAAAATTAATTTAAAGAATGATTATCATTATTTGAGTTCCAAATTAATGTAAAACATAAATAATTAAAAATATTGTAATAATTAAAATGTTTTTAAAGGTCGTTAAGTAAATTTGTACTTGATAACCCTTTTCATTGAAAGTTAATAAATAATTGTTGGTAGTTAACAAATAACTTGTAGGCTTAATACTATTTATAATAATAATAATTTTGAATTGTTAACTTTTACTATTGAATATTAATATGTTTATATGTTTTTAATCACTTTCCTTATAGATAAAAGTTTGTAAATTTTGTTCTAAATAATACAAGACAATATGCTATTTGGCTTCATGAGACTCTTGGTAGATAGAAACAGATAATTGTTTTGTTAACTGTACTTTATTCTTTTCTTTTTTTAGCTTCCGGAACCACCGTAAGGTAATACTTCAGAAGATGAGTGAAGATGATATGTATGAACGTAAATGAAATGTAGTCTTATACAGTCCACCAGTCGACCATTCCTGAGATGTGTGAATAATTGAAACCCAACCACCAAAGAACACCAGTATCCACGATGTAGTAATCAAATCCAAATAAAATAATTGCCTTTACTAGGATTTGTGCCTTAGAACTTTCGACTTCTAAATCAGCTGATTTGCGATGACAAATTTTAACACTAGACTAATCTGGTGTGTTTATTAACTGTACTTAGGTTTATTTTCAGCACTTGGAGTAGCCATAATTTGTGGATAACAGTACAAATTATAAATCACAAGTTTTCATGGTGCCATGCCATTAGTTGTTGTTTTTATCTACTTCCGCTCTCTATAACCCCGTATTTGGGTTATTATGCTTTTGAATAGTCATTCCTTGGACAGGATCAACTCAACTGATGCAGACTAAAAGGAGGGTGCACTTCCTTTGTAATTTCATTCTTCCTAAATCTTTCTTTTTTTTGTTTTAAAGAAAAAACTATTTGTTTTGTGTTTATTTCAAGTTTTGAATTAATTTTACTATTAATAAGTATATATTTTAATATTGGGGAAATGTATAATTATTCAGAAGTCTGTGCAGATATGATTGCTTCAAGAAGAAGATTTGTGGCTATACAAATATATGTGGCTATATATATATATATATATATATGAATATAGTGTGTGTGTGTGTGTGTGTGTGTGTGTGTGTGTGTCTGCATACTAAATATACCAAATTTCCTTGGCGGAACGTTTGATAAATATCCAGAGGCTCATTAACCACAAACATCACATTTTTGGCCATCTTGCGGTATTCATATTTTGGTCCTGAGTTTGGTACCAAATCATTACATTAAAAAAAAAAAATCGCTAAATATACGACGTAATCAAAGTAGCTTTAGAGTCACGTCATCTGAGCGAGAGCAAGGTCAAAATAAGTGATTAATAAAGGTAAATTTTGTTTATTCTCTCTCATTTTCTGATCTTTAAAACTTAATTTTTACAATAAATTGCTATGTAGAAAGTTGTGTAACTCAGTAAAAAAAACTTGAAGTTGATTTGGTATGTAATTACCAGTAACTTGTGTGTGTAAATATATTATATAACGTTTATTAAGATCAACGTGAAATAATTTTTACAGTTAATTTTTATTGAATAATTTAAATCCTTCATAAACGAGTACAATATTTAACATATATTAATATTGAGATTTATATACTGTAAACAATGTTTGGATCATCGGTACATGATAAGATAAGAAAATAGGGAGTAATCTGAACAACATTTTTTTTTACGTTAAAAAAATATTTCCATATCTAACACACACATCTCTGTGAAACTTCCGGTTGACTAAGATTTTATAAAATTTGTACCTTTAAAGCTAACATAAATTTCTAGTAAGAAAAACCTAAACCATAAACCAATAAAAAGTCTTTAAAATCAGTAGGTAAATCGTTTTAGAAAAGATAGAATGAATAATTTGACAGCGTATTTGAATAAAATACATAGATTATATATTGCTGTCTAATTTAATTAGATAAACTGAATAAGATTAAATAAATTTTTGGTAATAGACTTCGGAGGAATGTATCTTTTCAAACAATAGATAAAATACAAGCGTAATTAAAATTAGGAAGAATAGAGCTGTGTGTAATAGTCTATATTTTTTGCTTGTATTTATAAAATTCCCCGACGGGGAGTCTTATTCTTTAAGACTTTGGGGGTTGGCATCCCCACGGACCTAGCCTCTGCAGCTTTTCTTCCCACTACACATTTAGCTGCAGAACACTTTACACTATACACATACTCTAACCAAGAACACCACACAATTTATAACATATACAACCTCACAACTACACAACAACATTCTACGTTACTTCTTCTCACTCATACACTCGGTGATGCTGTGACACCTTTCGAATTCAATCGTGACCCAAGGTGGGGGAACTATCATGCCGATGGGTGAAAGGCTCTACGTCGTGAGTCTCAAACGATGTCCTCTGGGCACCTGGGCGAACCCATTTAGCTCTAGCTCCAGCACACGTGCGCTCTGCTGGAATGGTCCGTTACATCGCCGGTACTCGTGGGACGAAAATTACAGGTCCAACAGAAATAACTATGATGGTTGGTGGTCGATCTGAAAAAACCATCAACAATATCGGTCTTGTGAAAAGGCTTCGCTTAGCATTGTCGGACGAGGAAAATTAAAATGGTAGTAGTGACTTGATTAAATCTAAAATACAAAAGCATTAGATTTGTGGTAATTTGGAACAGTCAGGAAAGTGCTCCCTTCCTAAAGTTTCGCCTTTCCTGATTAATAAGGTTATTACGGGTTCAAGTGGCTCCCCTAAAAACATTAAGAAGTTGGGAGACGAATCGATTCTGATCGAAACATACAATGATAAACTGGGTCGATCTATCGACCCTGTTTATCATTGTCTCCGTAATATGGGCAGTATCAATATAAGTGCGGAATGCCAAAAAACGCTCAATACAAGCCGTGGAGTAATTTTTTGCAGAGACCTTATGAAGATGGACCTGAAGGAAATAGCTGATGAGCTTCGAACGCAAGATGTTGTAGAAGTTAAACGGAAACGGCAAATCGAAACAGAAGTACCTACACCATCTCTTATTTTAACATTTAATTAATCTTCCGACACCACCTGAGAAGATTAAAGTGGGTTACCTCTCGGTTCGAGTAAAACCATTCATACCTAACCCACCGCGATGTTTCAGATACCAAGCATATGGTCACACTAGAACATCTTGCCCAAAAACCGACATCTGTGCTCGATGCGCGAACGAAGGCCACAATGATATTAACTGAACAGAAGATGAAAAATGCGCGAACTACGGTGGTTCACATACAGCCCGATCCCGAGATTGCCCAACCTTCAAAGAAGAGAAGACAATCCTAAAAATCTATATCGAGCAAAAGATTTCCTTTCCAGCCGCCCGCAGAGAATACAAAAAGACTCTTAGCCTTCCAAACCTTGTTAAACCAGATGTTTCTTTCGCCGCTGTGACAGCAAGTAATACTCCTATAAATGCAGGCAACCAACGGCGCGGATACTGCAGGGAGCTGAAAAAGCTTGTTCTGATGTTATTTGATCAAGTTGTCTCTGACTGCAAATATTACTGATTTAACGAAGATGAGTAAAAAGTCAGTAGTTACAACTAGTGAAGCTAACACTAGTGGAATTTCTCTGAAAGTTCCTGTCCCTAAGTTTTTGCCTTTACGAACAGGAACAAATACATCAAGCGGTAAACCACCAAATATGCTCCATGTTAAGGGAACTCACACAACTTCTTCCTCTGGACGTCATCTTCAGGGAACTCACACAACTTCTTCCTCTGGACGTCATCTTCACAGTTATCTAAATCTCCACCTCCAACATTACGTACACTGGAGGGTACGGTAAAGGAACCGCCCGATCCCAGGGTATCCGATTCCCTTAAAATCAAAAATTCAAAAAATAAAAACCGGATCATCTATAACTAACTTTATCATATATTTATCTTTATTCCTTCATCTATTACCTTTTATTTATGAGCATCATTTAATGGTATGTTAGAGGTGTTCGGTCCGGCATTGAAGATGTTAGAATATTGATGCGCGCACATGAACTGTTAATTCATGTGTTTCCAAGAAACACACCTATTGCAAAAAGATGTGGTTACTTTTAGAGACTATATCAGTGAGAGGTATCTGCCTGTTAAATAGCAGAGAGAGTGGTGGTGTCGCTATTTTCATGCGAAATGAGGTGACCGCTAGAAGAATACTATTGGTTACACATATTCCTGCTATTGCTGTTAAAATCATAGTCCCGTTTAAATTACATATTTGCAATATGTACCTTTCACCAAACTCTGAGTTCAGTATTCCAGAAATTTCAAATCTCCTCGCCCAAATACCATCGCCGGCGATAATAGTAGGAGACAATGCCCATCATGTTTCCTGGGACTCATTCTTCTGCTCCCCTAGAGGAAATATGATAAATACAGTGAGTCAAGACTTGGACCTTTGTCTACTGATGGATCTATACATTCATGTCCTCATCGACTGGAACACTGCCAAACATCAACCTTTCCTTCTGCTCACCGAATTTGTTCCGTCGCCTTAATTGGTCTGCTTGTAATGACCTTTCCGGTAGTGACTACAGACCAATCATAGGCTTTGAGGTCAAACGTATAAAAGACCATGGAGATGGATTGTTGAAAAGGCAGATTGGAATGGTTACCACAATGCCTTCCCATCGCAGTATGATGATGGTACAGACGCTCTTGATGAACTTTCCTCTTTTCTCCATTCTCATACTTAAGAACGCCAGTAAATATATCCCACAAACATCGAGAAACCTTAGACGTCCTTCTGTTCCATGTTGGAATGATGATTGCCAACACGCCATTAGGAAGCAAAGACAGGCGCTGCGCAAATTTAACCGCAGATCAACCAGCGAACATCTTGATTTGCACCGCAAAGCTAGAACGGAATGTTGTCGGGTATTCTTAGAATCTAGGAGGAAGTCATGGAGGAATACGTGGACACCATCTCACGTACTACTCCCACGTCTGCTGTGTGCAAAAAGATCCGTACAATCTGTGGATCACGAACACAATACATTTTTGGACTCATTCATGAAGTAGAACTCATTAGGTCACCTTCTGCAATGGCAAGTAACTTGGCTAAGTGTTTCCGTTCAGTGTCTCTCAACTCTTCTTAATGTGACGAATTTCAGATATACAATTGCAAAATGAAGCATTATTGTTAAATGTTGGTGATTCGGTTGGTAAATTAAGCGCTTCTTTTTCAAAGAGCTGTTACATGCATTTAAAAACTCACGTGATACCTCCCTGGACCAGACAACATTCGTCTCAGTATGCTGTCTCACCTTCCTAACTCGGCACTAAAACACCTATTATGTATTTATGTCTATTCTCTTCACAAACCTTCCCTTCGGCTTGGTCAGAATCCTTTCTAATACATTGGTATGAGAAAGGATTCTGACCTAGACCTTTACCAGGTTTAAGTATTGACTTAAACCTGGTAAAGATAAAGCAAACACCTCAAGTTACCGCCCTATCTCTTTGACAAGCGTTCTGTGTAAAGTAATGAAGAGAATGGTGAATCGCAGGCTCATATGGTACTTAGAGAGCAATAACCTTCTATGTCCAGAACAATGCAGTTTCCGCCAAGGAGTTCTTCCATTGACCACTTAGTCTCACTGGAAGCAGCTATCTAAAACGCTTTTCTCCTCCACCAGCGCCTTGTCGCTGTCTTTTTTGATAACAACAAGGCGTATGACACGGCCTGGTGAAGCGGCATTCTTAAATCCTTAAAGACTGGGTGTCACAGGGTGTATTCTGGCATTTATCAGGTGTTTCTTAAATGACCGAAGTTTTCGTATTCGTGTTGGAAATTCCTTAACAGATAGTGTAGTCTTAGAGAATGGTGTACCTCAAAGAAGTGTATACCACAAATCTTTCTGAACGAAGAGGAAATTGCTATCTCTCGTGGTATTAACTTTTTAGGACTGTTTTCTGACAGCGTCTTACGTGGGTTGATCAGATGAACAATTAAAAGAGAAATGTTCCGAACTGCTAGATACGCTACGAGCTAACAACACAAATTGGGGAGCCGATAGATCATGTATGTTGCGTTTTTATTATTCCTTAGTTCGTTCCCGCGTAGATTACGGCTGAATCGCCTACTCTTCAGCGCGAAATAACACGTTGAAGATGTTAGATGCTGTCCATCATTCTTTCCTTTCGCTTGCCACAGGTACCTTAAAATCATGCCGTGTCGTAAGCTTGCTTGTTGGCTGCGGTGAGCCATCAATTTGGGATAGACGAGACCAGCTTCTAGCATCCTACTTTGTCTATCTCAAAAGGTAGCCAAATCACCACAATTTTTACTCGATTCATAGGAATCCTAAATTAGGAAGATATGAGAACCATCCACGTTGTACTGCCCCTGTAGATGTCCGTACCCGTCGTCTACTTCACCTTATAAATGTTGGCACGACTTCTATTTTTCCAGCATATCATATCCTCCGTGGATAATCAACCTTCCAAATTTAATTTTTGACCTTACGCATACAATAAAGAATCAACACCACCTATTATCTTCCAGCAAATGTTTCAATATATCCTATCCAAGTCAAACGCAGATGCAATAGTACACACTGATGATCGAAACACAACGATGGCGTTGGTTGCGCATTTTTTGTTGCTAATAGAACATATATGTTTGGCCTACTTAGTGTCACAAGTGTATTTACTGCTGAATTATTCCCAATAAATAAGACTCTGTATATCATTAACCCGCGTATCGAAATATCCTTATTTGTAGTGACTCGTGCAGTGCTCTCCAAGCCCTAGAAAACTTTTATTTGAAACATCCTATCGTCATAGAAATTTATAACGCAATCGCTGAGTTGAACCATCGCAACACAAAAGTCAGTTTCTGCTGGATCCCTAGCCACGTGGGGATTCCAGGAAATAAACGTGTAGATTCCGCAGCTCAGGACGCATGTAGTCAACCTTCCTTTATTACTCGAGTTACTACATACGACTTTATAAACTTTGTAAAACTCTCTCTTTGCATAATGTGGCAAGATTGCTAGACGGCTACAGTTGATAACAAACTGCGGTACATTAAAGATTCTGTGTTGCATTGGGACTCCCCTCATGTAGAAAAATTCGTCGTGAAGAACTGGTTCTCTGTCGATTGCGGATAGGACATACGAGAGCTACTCACGGGTACCTTATGTCAGGAGAAAATGATCAGTCTGTATAAAATGTAACTGCCGACTAACTGTTCGTCATATCTTGATAGATTGCATATGTTATGCGGCCTTACGTCACAAATTTAAATTGAATTTCTGAGAATATTCGCCATATCCTAAAAAACGACAATACAATGATAGATAGGGTTCTCGGATTCTTGCGACGTGTTAATACTGGCAAATATTTGACATTAGTGCTATTGTATGAAGATTTTTATTAAATTTATATTAATTTTTTTTTACAATTGGAGGTTTGCACAAACAAATGAACACTTTAAGTAATCACTTACTCTTATCTAAAACTCAATTCTTTAAACTGACAAATTAATTATTCACAGAAGCTTTCTCTGGTAATATGGAAATGGAATTTTGTGGTATATGGAAAATGCCATGCCTGACCAGGATTCGAACCCGGGATCCCTGGATGAAAGACCGAAACGATACCATTCTTTTAATGGTATTTTTAAATAGTGGCACTATTTAATATCTAGAAACGTTCGTGATAATTTTTAGAAACGAAGGAATTTACAAACGAAGACTCATAGTCTACAATAGTAATTTTATTTAAGACCAGTAATTGTGCTTGCGTTAGGAAAATCAAATAATTTGAAATAATCTAACTATTTGATAATTTTTCAAATTTGAAATTTGAAAATTTTAACAATCCATAGTTTTTGTATCATCATATGTGTTGATTTTTGAAGTCTACTCAGTTCATAGATGTTGATGTATAACTCTATATTGTTTCTGACTAGTTCTTTATTTATTTCAAAAATGGTTTATCCCAAAATCATAAATTTGGTATTTTAATACCGAAGTTAAGTTAACAACATTGATCATGGTAAATAGATCAATTGTTGATTGTTTATTTGCTTCATATCCTATGTTAAAATCTAGAACAGCATCCATTGATAAAAAATCATTCAAATAATTACTTTCCAAGCCCAGAAAAAATTGTATGAAAAATTTTGTCTTTCAAAATTTTTTAAAGTATTGTTAAGGCTTCTTGTAAAATTAGTTTATTTTCTGTTTGTCAGGCTTTTTTTTTTCCTGTAATGTAATGCTTAAGTATATCTCGAACTTTTTTTTTTTTTTTTTTGGTAAAGCTTCTTTTTTTTATGCATTAATTTATAGATTAGTGATGTGTGGACTTATAAAAGCAGGAATTATAGACTAGAATTTAATTTTTTTTTTTTTTTTTAAATTTATGTAATTTAAAAAGGCCAGCAAAATTATTTCAGATTATTATAAAAACATGTTAAAAACCATTACTTATTTAAATTCTACAATATAATGCACATTAGATAAGATTGCAAAAATTATATGATAAATTTCCATTTATTTACTTTAAATATTTTAAATTAAATTGTATAAATTAATACAAATTATATTATTACTATTATGTGACGTAGATTTTTATTGAAACTGAACTAGTCTACCTTGTATTACAGGCATTTAAACAATGTACTAGGCAATCTGACTGCCTTTTTTTTTATTGGA
Organism: Zanna intricata; assembly: GCA_010016005.3. Lineage (NCBI taxonomy): Eukaryota > Metazoa > Arthropoda > Insecta > Hemiptera > Fulgoridae > Zanna > Zanna intricata. The sequence continues at coordinate 11,043 of JAAAKQ030201606.1, forward strand.
ATTAGCGTCAACTACGATAAGATGGTAGAATAACTTGCTATATAACTGGTTAAGTTTAAAAACACTGATTACAGTACTAACCCAACTGGTCAGGTTAATTTTTATTCTTAGTACAACTAATAATAATATGTCCTTTAGACCTTGATCGTTTTATAACCTTCAACTTAATTTTTTTTTTTTTTTTTTTTTTACAATTAACCGACAAATATTTTTTTTTTTATTAATCATGATTTCTACACATTTTTACTTTCCTGACTTTATATTATAGCTCTAGAGTTACACTGCAAGAAGGGTAGTATGAAAATCAGTAAAAAAATAGGATATAAGTGTTTTTTCTCAAGGTTTCATGATCCAGGAACTGCAAAAACCCAAAAAAAAAGGGGAGTAATATTTATACTCAAACATACTCAAAAGGACTGAATTTTCAATCTCATTCTAAATACATATCTGCCTAACTAAAAAATCTCCCAGCAACATCTAAGCTGAAGTCAGGTTGAGAATAATAGCATCAGAGAGATTAGAGGTAGTTGGTTGCAAGTGCAACTGAAAACCAAAACATTATATTCAAAAAAATTTGGTTTACTTTGTTGTTTTAAAAAGATTTCAACACCGACTGTCAGAAACAAATACAGAAAACAAAATTTCAAGTTGTGAATCTTTCCTAAATCAGACTTTAAGGCAATGTTAAAATTTTTGAAATTCAATACATAAATGTTGTTGTTTGCATGCTTTTATCTAGATTTTTAATTCTTAATAGACTTCATAAAAGAAAGAGGATCTCAAATTTGT
>JAAAKQ030201639.1:0-11830 GCA_010016005.3 Zanna intricata
CATATGTTTATTAGAAACTTTTTTCTTATTTTTAGATATAGAATCCGTTTCCGAGAGATTTCTGTGCAGTTTTGATAAACCCTGTACAAAATTTTTAAGAAATACAGTGACATGTTGTATAACATCAATGTCGATTTAAATATTTATTGTATTTAGATAGAAAATGATTTAGATACATATTTTTCAAATATATGGTTGATGTAGATTGTTGTATATTTTTTGTTATTTAATCTATAATGTTGGCTTTTTATTTTTTATACGGAAAGTTTTTAAAGAAATGTTTTCATGTTAATCATAAACCTAGATCTACGCTATTAAAATCCATGAAGTGTTTTTCATCACCAGTAGACGCTGAAGTAACAGGAAGGAAAGTGAGAACTTTATATAATTATACTTCCATAATATCTTGATCAAATTATTTCATAAATTTGAGATTTTATTTATTTTTATATTTTTAACGTTTTTATTTTATTTATAGGAAAAAAAATGGAGTTTGAATATTCTCAAAATTTGGTCAACAATGTTTTTTTTTTTTTTTATTTCTCTTTCCCCTCTTGATGTACACTTAGTAAATCTTCTAGGTTTTTTAGTTTAAACCCAGCTACCCCACAGAAATTTTTTTTTTATTGTAGATTTTTCCGTTAATAATTATTAATAGGGTTTTCTTAAAAATTTATAACGTTTTTATAATTTACAAAAGGTTTATAATTTTTAATTACTTCTATATTCAATCTAAAAAATTAAAATTACTCTCAATCAGAAATTAAAATTAAAAAAATATACGTAATAGTATAAAAAATATTAAAAAAAAACACATTTAAAACACTATTATTGAGTACAAAAAAGAAAATTAATAAAAGAAAAATTCGAATTTCATTTCAAACGGCTGAGTATTATGAACGTAGTTTTTTTCTTGGATCAAAGCCGGGGAATCAATAATGGAAGCTGGGACGTCATCACGTAGCGTATAGCGTTCCTTTTTTTTTACTCTGACAGACAAACTGAAAATTAGGTACAACGCTTCAGATGTATTTCACTTACCCTTAATTTTTACTCTTTTTACGTTATTTCTATTCTCCGTCGCCATGTAAATTTAGTAAAACATACCATACCCTAGACAGCCTGTTTTTACACCCAACCTTTTTACAATGTGCTCATAAGTTAATACATATATATTATGTAATTGTTAGTATTCGTTAACATTACTAAAGTTTATGTGTTAATTAAACGATATTGTTATTCAGGAATGTAAAACTGTAGACTTTTATGCGTAAATTTATTTGTCGTTTTCAATTCTAATAAAATATTAAAAATTATTTTCACTATAATTTTTAAACAATAGGATATTAAAAATATTTTTTTTTGTGATCGTAGGAATTATTTATTGTTAAAAATTAACCGAACCATTGAAGAGATCTGACAAATTTTCACTAATAGATAAAGCAAGAGCTTTTTAACGAATTTTTCTTCATTTAATATTAGAAAAGTAAACAAAATTTCTGTAAAAATGAAAATATTAGTAACCGTTAAATATTTTAGGATTATTAAAAAAGATATGACACAGAATATAACGGAAATACCATTGGAATTATTGATAGAACAAATTAAAAAAGGGTAAAGTAGAACAAATTACTCTGGTAATGATATATATATTTCCAAAAATTGATCGATTAGCTTTCTTAATTGTAAAATATGGTTTAGATTAATATATTTCTTTTTGGATATATAATTTACAGATTAAAACTTGTATGTATAATTAAACAGCTAAGCATTTAGCCATACTCTATTATTATCCTCTAAAGAATCGATTTTAATGAATATGTAAAACATTTTAATACCAAAATTTGCAAAGTTTTTTACAGTTTTTTTTTTTTTCTGTAAATTTAAATGGATCTTAACTAAGTGCCTCAAGATGCTGTTATTAGTACGAATTTTGATCGCCTGTTATTCTAAACATGAAACAGTGTGTTCATTACAGCTTCCGACTGTATCAAAGAAAATAAACATGTTTTGAACCATCAAACGAATTAAATTTTAAATTCGGGTAGAACATGTAATACTTGATCTATTTAACAAGATTATGGAAACTGTAAAACTAAGAATTTCTAAAAATCATTTCTCGTGACTAGTTTTAAAAACTGTTCACTTTCTCTTAAACATGGAAAGAAAAAGATAATACTGTAATCTTTGGTATTAAATACACGTAATGTTTAATTTTTAAATCAGTCTTATCGTAACTTATATGTGATTTTTAGACAAAAATAAATACCAAAAAATTATGTAAAAAGAATATTAGAAAGAAGCAATGGCAAAAAATCTTACCGAATATCATTGATTTTTATCGGGGAAACCTAATTCAGTTTTTACTACTAGAATCTCAGAACTATTTTTATAGTCGTGCCGTGATTACCATATTGTCTTATAGATCAGCTAATATCTCATCATCTTCATTAAGGTATATTTTATCCACATTTTTAAAATTAACAAAAACAATATATATATATAAATTAGTAGCTTCTTGTGACAAAATTTATAATTTAAGAAAAGCTAGCTTTTGGAAAGGAGCTAAATTAAAAATTTTCTATTGATTATATTTTAGAAAATCTAAAATTTAAAAATCTGAAATCGAAAAACAATAATCTCTTTTCATTGTGGGATCCAAATCACACAAAGATTAAAAAATTATAAAACCTTTATTAGCTGTGTGATTTCGTTAATGCATATAATAATACGACGCCATTATGAACATGTGTTCCATATTCACATTTTTATCATTGCTGAGGTTGTTAAAATGTTATTGTACATTAAGTAATGTAAAATTAGTAATAATGTAATGAATAGTAAATTATACTATTTGAGAATCTGTTAAAAAAACCATGGGCCACATTTGATTTTCTTGTTTAATTACTTTTCGGAGGCATTAAATTCCGTTGTATATATTAATGAAACAAGTTATTTTGTGGTTAACACATAAAATTTCGTCATTAAAACATAATCTAACTTTTTTTTTTGTGGTTATATTACGCAATGATTCTCTCTCTTTACTATCTCTTTATCTGTTTAGCCTCCGGAACTACCGTAAGGTATTACTTCTGAGGAGGAATGAGGATGATGTGTATGAATTTGAATGAAGTGTATGTACTCTTGTACAATCTCTGGTCGACCATTCCTGAGAAGTGTGGTTAACTGAAACCCAATCACCAAAGAACACCGGTATCCACGATCTAGTATTCAAATTCATATAAAAATAATTACCTTTACTAGGATTTGAACTCAGAACACTCGACTTCGAAATCAGCTGATTTGCGATGTCGAGTGTTAACCACTAGACCAGCCCGGTGGGCTATTACGAAATGATTGTTTAAAACCAACCTTACTCTAAGGAGACAGAAACTATAATAGTCAGATTTTATCAGACTATTCTACAATGACTCAAAGAGAGATTTCAATTGAGTTTGGAGTATGCCTTAAATTTTTAAGTACATTTCTTGTACTCAACTGGTTTAGTTTAAAAGAAAAAAAGACATCCCAATTAGTTGATGCAATTCTTTTGAAATAAAATCTAGTTTAGACCTTCAGAAAACAAGTACTGGCTTGATTAAAGATCTTCTCAAGGTTGAGCTTTATTATGCATGATTCAAAGGTTCGACCATAGATTACTTAAGTATGAAAGAGGAGATCATCGCCCACAAAAGAAACAATTGTTAACTGAAAAAAATGATGTAAGATCAACCAAATTGGATCAAAAAGTATAAAAATTTGACTTTTAATGAATTTTTTTTTTTAATAAAAACTATTTAATTTTTTCGAGAAAAGATACCATTATTTGACTACTTAGATTCAAAGTTTCACTTTGTCTCCAAAAAAAGATTGCGTAATCTATAAAATATTCGTTAAAAAATATTTACAGAGTTTTTCCTATTGTGGTTTCTTATCTTTCCAACTTCCGAAAGGAATGATGAATTCTGAAACGTACAAAGTTTTCCTGAAGCACAAAAATTATGCCACACTTGGAAACATTGACTAGCTGTTGTTTTTTTAGCACGAATTAATACCGTGCAATCTTTCAAAATGGTAAAGAAATTTATTCAAGATTCTGGATTAGTTGTGACGATAAATTGTCCAGGAAATTCCCATGATAATATTCCTATTAAAAATATTTAGCCATCATGCAGATTCAACGGAACAAGGAAGATTGTAACAGCAAGGAGAAGTTGACAGGTTGTGTAATCAAAATATGAGTTTAAAGTGATAAAATAAAAAAAATAGATAAATGTGTAAAATAGGTATGTTTATTGTACGCCAAACAGAACATATTACCGGACGATTCAAAAACTACTTCAAAAATTTAAAAGCATATAAAAATTTATTTAGATAACTGACAGATTCGGTTGAGGTCTCATTTCATAGCAAAACACTTAAAGTTTTGACTCTCGCAGCTCATTGGTACCGAATTCGGTCACCAGCACTGTTATCAGTTTTTTTTTAAAAAATGGATGGATTTACTGGTGCAGAACGTGCTCATTTTGGTTTCATAATTTGCAGTCAGTAATTGCATTTCAACCTATTTCGTTGAAAATTACGAAAAAAAAAGTACGGTAAAGAGCCTTATAGTAGACTTAAAATTTATTCTTGGTTCCAAACCTTCGTTAAGATAGGTTGTTCTTCTTCCAGGAAATAACATTATATGGTATCTTTTAACTGGACATGCTTCAAAATTTTCTAATTCCTTATTTAGACGGTGATGACATAGATGGACGCCATTACTATCAATAAGGTGGGACACTACCTCGCTACTGCCTATAAGTCCGATATTTTCTAAGCTACTCGATTCCCAGATCGTGAAGGTCCGATTACATGGCTACCTCGCTCTCCAGATTTTTCCTCGCTAGATTTTTTTCTTGCGGGGTTTCTTTAAAGATCGGGTTTATGTACGACCTTTGGCTTCTGACTTGTTGAGCTAAGGTTTTGAATTAACACCGCAGCTGCAGAGATAACGCCAGACTTGCCGACTACAGTCTAACATGAAATCAACTTCAGGCGGGATGTATATCGCATTAAAAACGGAAGCCATATCGAAACAAAGTAAAAGTTGAGTGACAAATTTTATGTATTTTTCTATGAAATGAGACCTTAACCGAATTTGTTAAGTTATCTTAATAAATCTTTAAATGCTTTTAAAGATGTAAAGTCCTTTTTGAATCATTTGGTATTTATATTAACAAACAAATATTCTGTAGTCACAATATTTGCTAAAACCATGTTTTTTAAAAATAAATAAATAATAACGAAATCTTAATTTTATTCCCCCGTTTAATTAATTTATAGTTTTGGAATGACTGTATCTAAAATTCAACAATATACTCTTCTCCTTGGAAATCAACAAATTGTTGCAATTATTACTAGTTTGTTTAATTTAAAAATAAAACAAAAATGACTGTTCTTGTTAATTAGTAGTGTCATCAGTTTTTAATATAAATTTTTTCAGAGATCGATTATTTTAGTTTGACTAAATTGAAAAAAAAAAAGAAAGTGTTGTATCCAGATTATTTTTTAAATACGATTTTATGTAGCCGATAAAGATTTATACTGATGTATTGAAATAATTTTTAATGTTTCATATTACGTAATACGATTCAAAGAAAAAAAAATTTTTGTTGTTTAGCAAATTAATTTTAATTCTATCGATATTAATTCGTTAAAAATTTTGTATTTCTGTAGTTAGAAAAAAAATAATAAATCTGTTTTATTTTTTCTAAAAGTAGTTGCAGTTTCCAACTTCCATAGATAATGCAAGCTAAATTGCGTTAAAGCTAACCGTTTATCATTAAACCGCTTCACAAATTGTTTAGTAAATCCACTCAACGAAACAGTTTTTATAGACAAATTATATTATAATAATTAAAAATTATAAATAATAATTAAAAATTCAATTTATAATATCGCATAACAATTAAAATATTGGAAAGATTAAACAAAAAATATAATCAAATAGACAGAAATATAGTCAACACTTCTAGAGCGTAATTTTTCTTATAAATGTTGAAAATTTAATGAAATATATTTTTATCGTATGAATTTACCAGTAATAAAATATTTTTATTAATCTTCAAATCAGAAAAACGGTGTAAAGGAGAAAAATTTCCATTAAAATTTCTGACAGTCTCTTCACAGTGCTCTCCAGAAAATAGTTACACAAACTAATGCAAGTTCTTACGCTTAAGAGAAAGAACTATACTCCTTATTGCAAAATAGTCGGGATTATCAGAAGTTTTAAAGTAAATTATTTTTTTCTGCCGATATTCTTTTTTTTTATGGCTACTGTATACTGAATCCCAGCATCAGAAAACACTTTGACAATAGATAATTTACTGTTCTTAAAATATACTTAAATATTACTTTATATGTCTTAACGAAATTACATATTAGTGAAATTATATTAACGAGAAAATTTGTGAATAATTATTTTTAAGAATAATGGAAAAGGGAAGAGACGTAAATATGATTTGAAATTTGATATTTTCCATTAGTTACTCATATGATGTAATTATCTAAAAATGAGCTTTTTCTTTCATGGTGCTATATTACATTCGGGTCCTCCTGATACAGTTCTTTTCTGTTATTAAGAACGAAACCCTCGGATAGAATACCAGAAACTTCAAATAAATATTGTTTCAATTTTATTTATATTGATTCTTGTTCTGTGATCTATTTAAATCATTTTAATGAGATTTCTAGTGGGTAAATCTCAAATTTTTAAGGACATCAGAGCAATCACTTGAAATTTAAAAGAAGTTTGCTGACAATGTCGAATAGAATTCTATTAGTTTCAAAAAATATAGTGGTCAAAGTACGTTCAGCATTACATCCTTACAAATAAACACACGAAAATTCTGATTTATCCGTTAAGTATATATAAAAATAATCAGAAAATACATTTTAGTATGTAAGCTCAGTATACATTTTATAAACAAAAAAAAAAAAAAAATAAAAAACAAATGAATGGAACAAAAAGTAAATTTTGATATAACGTTTTTTTAATTTACACGTTCAGGATGGATTAAAAAAAAAACAAATTTCAAAGTAAAGATACATTCAAAGCAAATGCAACTAAATTTATTTTTAAATTTCAATTTTTTGTTATTTATTCCCTGGATGAATTTAGAAAAAGGTTTCAAGGAACAAGAATTTAAAGAAATCAAATTTTAAGAATTCTCGTACGAATTTTTTTTAATAATTTTAATTGAGGTTCCCTTTCAATTAATAAACAAGATCTGGTACCTAGAGGAGCACCGTGTAGATAAGCATGTATATTTCTTTCTCTATTTATTTTTTTGAGATAGATAGAACCGCACACGCCATGATATAACGGCGTTTTTATTTTTTTTAAATAATAATCTTTAACGTATAATAATTTTAAATTAATTCATTGCTACTAATAAAAAATCAAATTATATTCCGAAAAAACTGCCGAACTGACAGAAATTTCAGATGTATAATCAAATTCACTTAATTTTACTTAATAATTAAGTAAATAAACAAACAATTGTGTAAGTACATTGTAATCTATGCACCAAATATTTAGTGAAACATAAAGAAATTTTTTTTGATGGAAATGATTTTCTATTTAAATTAAAACAATGGTTACTAGTGGACATTACACTTCATTAATAAAGGTATTAATTAAAACTACTAGATGAGTAATAAATCTTCCAAAAATTCCTCATGAAGTATATGTATTTCTAAATTAATATGTCACAATGTTAAATAAGACTAAACATCTTTAATGAATTTTAAATAAAAGATATATATATATATATGTGTGTGTGTGTGTGTATGCGATGAAATAGTACATTGAGTGGGAGCTTCATAACAAACGGTCGTTTGGAAACAGTTGGCTGAGTTTTCCTCCTGTAGTAGTAGGCAGCTCACTAGCTCTCGCGTGACGCAAGGCGGAAGAGTGAACCGCTGCGATAAGAGGCCAAAGACCCCACCGCCTGCCCATGTGCGCGCGCGGACTAACACACAGACGCGGCAACAAAGAGCGAGTGGATTGAGAGAAAAAAATGAGCAATCGTTTTCTCTCTCTCCTTCTCTCTCGGTCTCTCTCTCTCACTCTCTTCTCTCCCTCGCTCTCTCTTTCTCTCTCGTTACTTATAATTCATGTTTCTAATATTTTAATAGTAGTATAAAAAAAAAAAAAATAATAATAAAAATGATAAAATTAGCGACTACTTAACAAAAATTCTACGTAGTGTATTTAAAATGGAAATACTCTAAACAATGATTAATTTTATTTAGACCGTACTGTTTAGTAGCTATTAACAGCATTATGTTAATCGCCCAATAAAATTACACTTTGTTTTGTAAAACGTTGTCGAATATTCTAATAACAATAATAATTAAACATAAATATCTCTCATAAAAATTTGTCTGGTTTACACTAATTTTGGACTATTATAAAAAACAAAAATTGTGTATGTAAAGTATACGTATATTTCATCGATCGGATTTGTGTAATTAAATAAAATTAACAACAGTTTTTTACCGTATTTAAATTACTTTTTGACCTAATAATCATACAACTTAAATATTAAGTTGAAATTTATCAGTAAGTTTATTAAACTAATCTTTTTATTTTTATTTTTTTTTAAACATTATATTCATATTGTATTGTTTCATCCAAGTCTGAAGTAACTTATCTCTCTTCTTGTATGTTTGTCTATTTATTTGCATATTATGCAAAAACGTTCGAATACATTTTAATGAGAATTTTAGGAAGAATTTATCCCTATTTAACTAGTGTCTGTTATATATCTTAATTAAAAAATCAGACATTTTATAATCCCATATCAAAAAATAATAATTTTTTTAGGTACTTCTCACAATTTATGTGTTTTACAAAAAAAAAAAAATAATAATAATTACAAATGATAAAAATTATGGTTAAAAATATATTAAGGAGAATTTCCTCCTGTGTAAAGTTTTTTTTTTTTTAATCTACACCAATTGTATGGTAAAAGGAAATATAAAACCGAATTGGAAACTATTCAGGCAGACATCTTGGAGGATTTTTTCGTAAATTTATCTTCTGAATGCTGTAGGGAAAAATTCAAAAAGTATGTTTTAAATATAAGCAAATTTATTAGTAAAACTTTTTTATAACTTTTACTCAGAGTTTTTCTTTTAGTAACGAATATGAAGTATTAACTGATGGTATTTTAAATAATTAGATTTTATAGAGGGTCAGTCATGATTAGAAAAGGCATACTTTATTATAATAAAATTTAGATTAAAAAATAACATCTATTAATTTTTTTTTTTGTTTAAAATTAAATTATTTTGAATTTTTGTTTAACTACTTAGATATTTAGTTGTATTAATTTTGTACGAAATAACAGATTTTTTTATCTGTTTTTTTTTTTTTTGGTTTTTTGTTTAACCTCCGGAACCACAATTAAGTATATCTTCAGAGGGAATATTTTTTTATCTGTTTACGATTATCTCACTATTAATTCCATATCAAACCGCAATGAGGTAAGGAAAGTGTAAAAATTTTTTGCTATAATTGATACAAAGTTTAATAAATTAAATTAACCAGTAAACTGGATTCAGAACCATACTGCGTTTCAATTATTTTGTTAAATTTAAAACTATGTCTCTTAAATATTCTCGGTATGATTTTAATTAAATTTAAACTACAATAAATTACGGTTTTATAGAACACTAAATTGTTGGCATTTCCGGCTGCCTTTTGCTAAAAACAAGAAAAAAAAAATCATTTGTTTCTAATTAAAGAGCTTTATATTATCAGTTGCGGTTTTATAAACATGACACGGAAGGATTTATTGTTGATGCGATGTAGAATCTTTTTTTTTTTCTATAAAGGTAAGTCGAAAAATGTTATTAATTATTATAAGAATGAATTTATACATCCACACTTAAGGTAGCACTACTACTCCACGAATTAAATCATCTGACGTTCCAAAATTACTTTTTTTTATGTAACTAGCGGTTTTCAAGATTTATTTTTTATGAACTCATGATAATTGCAATATCCTTTTAATATTCGCATATACGAGGTGTGATCAAAAAATACGGTGAATGAGTTTTTATAACAGCAATTACTTACGCTGCATCTATTTCAACTAGTATGTCTCATACCCTCATGTGTTGAGACAGGCAGTGACAAGTTTGAACATGTTCCAGCTTGTCAGTCGGAACGTGTTCAAACAAGCTCGAGGTCGTGTTTGCAGTGTCTGTCGTGAAACATGGATCTTGAACAACGCTTTAAAAACAGTTTTTAAGTTTTGTTTCAAGTTGAAAAAAGTGTCAAATAAGCTTACGAAATGTTAAAATAAGTGTATGGTGATAACTTTGTATAAGTGTATGTAGTAACTTTGAAGACTGTTTACAAGTGGAATGAGCGATTTAAAACTGGAAATGTCAGAACAACTGGAAATGTAGGAACGGTCGGAACATTCTTCGACCTCAAAAACAGATGAAAATGTGCAAAAAGTGACAAAACTTGTTCGTTGAAACAGGCGAATGACTATTCGAGAGCTTACTGAAGAACTTAACATCTTCTACTGGTCTGTACGAAGCATTTTAATAGATGGTTTGCAAATGAGACGAAGAATGAGACCTAAAAAATGGGCCAACGGCTTTCTTCTTCATCATGCCAACGCGTTGTGCCACAAGTCGCTTTTGATTCGTGAGTTTTGGCCGCTAAAAGTCTTCCTGTCAGTCCACATCCGCCTTACTCACCAGATTCAGCACCATGTGACTTCTGGCTCTTCCCGAAAATAAAAAATGTGCTAAAAGGGAAACGTTTTGACACCATTTCTGACATTGAGAAGGCCATGACAGAGCAGCTGAAAGCCATTCCAAAGAAGCCTTCCAGAAATGCTTCCAGTCTTGGATTCAACGTTGGGATAAGTGTGTTGCTAGCCAAGGACAGTACTTTGAAGGAGATTAATTCATATTTAAGGTAACTTTTTACCTTTTTTTTTAATAACATAATTTACCGTACTTTTTTTATCACACCTTGTGTCTCTATATTATGTAGAATATGCAGGAATAATCATCACAAAGGCTGGTTTGACTTATCCATTAATATAACTACATGTTATCGAAAGCCACGATAAAATTAAAGCAGAATTTTCTCAGCATAGAGTTGGAATTTTGATAGAATCCCTTTCTCGGAAGAACTATTTATTAACAATTAGTAATTAGTGATAAAAAATAGTATATTATGAACTATATTTTCATCATTTTAAACAAATTTTCATTTCGTTTTAACCTTTGCAAACCTTATATAAAAAATAAATATATCTTAAATTCATTTAAAACAATGTCATATAAAATAAATATTAATATATATGAAATGAATTATTTTAAAACAACGTTATAAATTTTGCCTTTTACCATTACCATTATCATTTACCTAATTACATGTGTGTAATTAGTGTCGTTGAAACCTAAATTAATATTTTTACACTTTTAAGTTTTTCTACTGTTTCTCGTAATGCCATAATTAACTGGTATGTATTTTCTACGGGTAAAATAATCTAAGAACACTTAATTCGGTACGGTAAAACAACCTTCATATACACTTGTTACTTTTTTGTCTTTTGCTATTTACCTTAGTACCTCTTGTCACGTAATACAACTAACACATAGTCTTATTTCATCGGTTCATTATTAAGAATTTTACTGTTTAAAACCGGAGACGTTTCAAAAGACTATGGAAGTTTTTTTTTTTTGTCTTCAGTCATTTGACTGGTTTGATGCAGCTCTCCAAGATTCCCTATCCAGTACCAGTCGTTTC
>JAAAKQ030201661.1:0-11830 GCA_010016005.3 Zanna intricata
CTGCAAAAGCATATACATTACCTTTAAGCGGAGCCGAACAGATGCTATTTACATATATTATAAATAATATGGCTCCCCATACGGATCCTTGAGGGACTCCATATTGTATCCGAGCAAAATTACTTAAATACCCTTTTATTCTCACACACTGTTTTCTGTTGCTTAGATAGCTCTCAAACCAATCATATGAAACACCTCTAATACCACACATCCACAGGATGCGTAGGAGTACATTGTGGTCTACACAATCAAAAGCTTTTATGTCTAAAAATAGGCCACTCGCACATTTCTTATCATTTATGCCCTGAAATACTTGGGCACAAAAATGGATTCAGTTTAACTTATGGAAATATATATATAAATTACTAAATATAATTATATTATAATATAAGTATATAATATAATTACCAAAGTAATTATTTGGGTTAAGCAAGGTCCTGTTTGTATAGCACCATTTCATCTGTTTATGATACTTATAAGTCATTTTTTTTATGTAGAGCTCAATTGGTTAAATTCAACTAAAATGAGCTAAGTCTACTGTTTTAGTAGACTATACTAAACTACTAGTTTTAGTATCAGGAATATCTTTTTATCCTTATATTTATTAATAATGGCTATAAATGAATATTATACTAAGTATTGATTATAATTTTTAAACATTTTTTTTTTTTTTACCTTAAGTACTTTAGAAACTAAACTTCAGCACTCTCTTTTTCTATTTTACCTCAGTAACCATTGTAAGGTATCAGAGGATGATATGCATGAATGTAAATGAGATCTAGTCTTGTACAGCCTCAATGATTCCCGAGATGTGTGGTTGATTGAAACCCAACCAACAAACAACACTGGTATCCATGATCTAGTATTCAAATCCATATAACTGCATTTACTAGGATTTGAAACTTAGAACTCTTGACTTTGAAATCTGCTGATTTGCGATTATGTGTTCTCACCATTAGATCAACCCAACCTCTTTCACAGTGCAGAATAAATCTGTTCCACCAACATTTTATAAAACTTTGTAAAAAATAGCTTCTATCATTTGCGTAATGACAGAGCTGTCCTAACCTACGAGTATTTAAAGTATCTATAGTTAAAATTGTACTAATTAAACAATTCAGTTAGTAAGTTAGAATTTTTAGTTTAAAATTATAAATTATTAATAGAAATAACAAAAAAAAAAAAAAAAAAAACCCAATGTATTAAGGGAATCGACTGCATTTGAAGGCATCTGAAAAATACAAGGTTTTGTTTGGTGGTTTTTTAAATACTACAAACCAAGCAAAAGAAGGATGGAAACAGGTGCTGCTACAAGCCCCAAGTGTTGGGGAAAGCTGAAACTGGACTTCTGTCCAAGACAAATTGTTAGCATCTGGAAAATTTGTAACTTGGTAAGTTTCACATAGTTATAAGTATTTTAACATAAAAATAACTGACAGCAAGTTATTTTCATACTACAGTAAAAATATTTTAAAAGCACAGTTATTTGGTATCATAATAAAGAAAGGATGAGATAGAGCTAAGCTACTTTGTACAAGTTAATTTAATGGAATAATTTAATATTTACAGTATTACCAATACAATCTTCAATTTTTATTTCTTCAATACAATCAATTTTTATTCAGACATGTTTTTGAATGAAATATTACTTCCTTCTTTATCCAAAAATTTATTCAGTGTTGATGTATGATTTTAAGTAAGATCTAACTGTCAACTAAGTTGTAATTTAATAACAGTGTATTGTACATCAAAGTTTTGTTATAAAATAATTTGTAATTTAATTCAAAATAATTCAAATGCAGTATGTAAATTGTGTTTAGTATTTTTTTCAGATGAAGATGAAAAAATGATTGCGCCCATTTGATCTTAAAAAGTTATTTATATTCATTAATAAAATATAAATACTGCATCCAATTTTCTTTGTAATTAAAAGGAAGTTCAACCTGATCAATTTTGAAAATTGTTTCAAATACATTTGCTCCACTTTAAGATCAAAATGCACCAAATCCGTTCTAAGAATTAATAATCAAGATATTTATTGAAGAAATTAATGGTTATGATGGAGTGCTTACTTATTTAGGAGCAGTAAGGTTAAATTTTATTTAATAATGTAGCCTAATCCATCAACTTTGCTCTATTTTGATTGTTGATTTCAGGCTTAACCACATAATGCTCAAATTGCTGTACCACGTAGTAGAAAGGAAAAAAGTATTGGATGTAGTAAGTAAATCACATGATACTGGATATTATCAAACTAGATTTTTTTTGTAGTACATTGTAATTGGAGTTTCTGAGAATGAAATAATTGTTCCTAATAATTCATTGTCATAAAAATACAAAGCTGATGTAATTTCTCAAGGAAGAGAATACCTAGCTCTCACTACAAACACTGTTTAACAGTGAGGTTACCTACCAGTCTGCAACTGAAAAGAAAGACATCAAGACAGGATGAAATCACTTGTTCTGAAATTGCAACTATAAATATCACAATTGTATTTATATAAAATGTTCTAAAACTGGAACAGGAACTGTGTTTGAGAACTTCTCACAGACTGAAGACAACCCAGCAGTTAGTTACTGAACATTTTCATTCCACTTTGAGGACCCAAGTTCACTAATCAATGAAGGTAAATGTAACATAACTGTAGTTTATGATAAAAATGATTTTTGTAAAGAATTGCCAACAAATTTAATTTTACTTCTAAAAAATATATTTAAATGTAAAATATATTCTAATAGTATATAAATATGAAAACCCAATTCTTTTATATAACATTACAACATTAAATTAAATAAATTTCTTTTTTTTTTAAAAGAAAGAAAACTTTCTTTTCCAAAAAAAATTGAAGTGCCTTTACCTTGGTGTTTACTGCCTAGCACATGTGCTAACCATTATCATAATGTCAATGTAATTTTTATATTATTATGTGGTGTAATGGAACATAATATAGAACTTAGGCATTATGTTTCACAATATCACGTTATTGTGTTTAATAATGAGTATTATATATTATTACTGAAGAAATCCATTACATTTGTACAGATGCTATAGGCTTTGATATATCATGCATAGCTGTAGTTGCATACTACTGTAACTGGTTTCACAGGCAACCAAGACATATCAAGTTTTCTTCTGCATTTAACTGCTATTTCAGTTAAGTTGTTTTAATGCATCTGCAAGTTCTGGAAAAAAATTACACTTTGGTTTGATTTAACCTATAAGATTCTTGAAATTGAAAAATCACTTTATATATTAAAATTTATCTTATAGTTTTTTGACATCTACTGTTATATAATCATCTTTAACTAAAAGCATTTCCAACATATCTTAATTTAAAGATTCTGTTACTGTTACAATTGTAACAAACAGATTGATTACAATATTTATGAAATGAAAACCAGATTTTTTATTGAAGATTTTGTAACTCATAGAATACACTTCATTTTGACTCTGCAAAATATATTTTGAATTGTGGAGCAGAATTTCTTTTGAAGAGTGCAGAGCGAAGAGTTGCAGAATAGTATAGAGAAATCATTATTTTGTTTAAGGTTTTTCTGACTTTTCAAAATAACATTTTGAAAAGTAGACTATGAGAACTATGAATAAGATAAATTTATATACTATTAATTATTCTGATTGCGTTTGCATGTTACTGCATGTGAACAATATGACAAAAAATGTTAAAACAGTTTCTTCGAAAAAACAAGAAACAGTAGCCATGAGAATGGCAGTACTTGAGATCATTAGTAATGAAATATTTTTGTTTACAAAATTTGAACCAAGTATAACCCAAGAGATGAAAATTAAGTTATGTTTTTCTATGAATCAAATAACCACTTCCAGTGAAATTTTTTTTTGTTAAACCTCTGGAACCACCATTAAGGTATATCTTCAGAAGATGAAATAAATGAATTGTAGCGTATGTGAAAAATGCCATGCCTGACCGGGAACCGAACCCAGGACCTCAGGATGAAAGGCCGAGATGCTACCACTCGTGCCATGGAGGCCAGCAAACTTCCAGTGAATCTTAAGAAGGACATTTTTAACTCCAAGATAACTGCATTTTTATTGTAAACAATGTAAAGTGAAAAGTTTGAGTGATCTTTAAAAAACAAATCAAATAAGCAATGTACATAAAAATGAATTACTCCACTTAATGAATTATGTAGAATGAGAAATGAAATGTAGTTTCAAATAAAAAAACAGGCCGCTCATCTGAATTACATAAAATCTCAATCCACTTAATGCTCCAATTTACCAATTTTTGTATCATTTCCAAGCAAAAGTATATATATTTAACATATAAATTACATTACTTCAGTAATAAATATTTTTAATTTGGTAAGGTATGTACTGAGTTAAAAATTCATTAAATTTATGAAGAAAAGGTTTACACACAAAAAAAAAAAATTACCTGAAACTACTGAATAGTAATCAACAATATATTTTTTTCTGGTGCATATTCATAAAGAGAAAAAACTAACTCTCAAGTAATGCCAAAAATGTATGAAAAAAATAATTTACAAAAAATTCAATTTCTAAATTAAATTTTATATTAAACAAAATAATGATTTATAATTTAATTTCAAATATAATGCTAAATAATTATAATTCTAAGCATTTTAAGATTTCTTTATGTAATGATATGCCAAATCACTTTTTAACTTGATTTTATCCCAAAAATTGATTAACCATAATCAAATTATACAATAAGACAAGCTACGCAGAATTTACTGTTATCTTACCACGTAGTTATAAGTTTGGCAATTCATTGTTAAAGCATACTTAGTAATATGGACAACATTAATGAAAGTTAAATCTTTAAAAACAGTTAGTGTAGTTAGAAAGGGAGTATGGAGGAATTTATGAATCATATCAAATTATTTAATTTCTTTGTTAAAATTTTTTTTCTTTTCTGTAAATTCACAGCTTCTCATAATTACTTATAATATTGTAAACAATATAAGTAATTTATAATATTTATATAGTAATGTTTTAAAAATTTCATAGTTCAACTAATTAATGTGTATTTATACTGTTTCTAAGTTTTATTACAGCATATGTGGTTTGTTGTTGTAAGATGTTCAGCAAAATTAGATTGAATATTATTTACAGTTAAAAATTTGTGAGTTCATCGAGACACAAGTTAACACATTAACAGTGATTCACGTTCCTGGGGCCCTATATGGCAACTACTATTTGTCCAACTCTGTCGTTATCTATCTCATTTTATGACATATATTACTTATTAATTTTAAATAAAAAAATTTTTTCTTGTTTTTCCAATGCATGTGGCTGACAAATGAGCAGCTATGTTAAACATATATAGGATCCCACAGTTGATTTCTTAACTGGATGAACTCCAGTATAAAAACTAAAACTATAAATTTTTTTTTTTGTGCAAATACTTTACCATGATCTGAATAAATTTTTTTAATATAAATTTATTAAATCCAGTTTCTCTATTTTAACATTTTTTCAGTCAATTTTAAACATAAATTGATCAGTACTATTATTATTATTAGTAAAAATAATATTATTTAGAGTTCTATGTTTATTATTATTATTATTATTAATAATCACTTATTTCATAAATTGTAATTTAATTAAAAAACTGAATTATCAAAACTATTAAATTTCTTTAAATTCAGGAATTTTTTTTATACAAAAATTAAATTACAAATTTCAATTTAGGTTAATAAATGAAGTTGTACATAAATCTGATCATTTTATGAATTTTTTCATAAAAAAATTGATTTTTTGTTGAAAATAATTTAAGGCACATGATATTATAACATTTTCACTTAAAAAAAAATTTGTAAAGTAGAACACTGTTATACATGTGTTTTACTACAAATTTTAAAAATTTGCATAATTAAAAAAACTTTCAATATATTGGATAACATTTATGTATTTTTTGTCTTTGTGCAATATAAGACTGAGGTTTCAAGTAATTTTCATTAAACTATTCTGTCATATGTACAGTATGGGATCCAATAAACTTGTATAGCGGTAAAATTATTTAATTTATAACCTCTTCTTTTAACTTTGACAAAACAAACTGAGTTTTAATATTTACCAATAGGTGGCATTTGAGAAATAAGGTAAATACAGGAATAATGCACAGTTTAACATCTATACAATTCATACATATATCTATCAAGTCTTGTAATGGAAGGAGGTCGAACAGTAACATTTTCTACTGCAGTTAATGTATTAAAAAAAACTACAATTAAATTTAATGTAAACATACACAAGAAAAACAAAAAAATTATTTTGTGTTGAATGGAAAGCACACTGAAAATTACAATTAGATTGTCAAAACTGAGTTTTAATTGTTGATGATGAACTTTACATTTTAAAAATCCAGTTAAAGTCTGCTAAAAGATTATCTGCCATTATCTATAAGGCTGAATTTCTATTCTATTTAAAGCAGATAAATAAACAATACCCATACATAATAAACAATTACAATGATATCCCAAACCACCATAAAATGAAATTTTGATCGTTATTCTATATTCTCTACTTACACTGTTATGAAATATAATTATTTACCATTTACCAAGAACATAAACTCTTATTCTATTTAATAACTTATATTTATAACTTATATATCATGTAACAATTTTTTTATGATTTTCCAATTAATGATGGTGAAGAACATTAGTAGGGAACTATCTCATAGTTAGACAAGATGTGATCCCCGAAAATAATAATGATAAAAAGTTATTCATATGTAACTATCTAAATATAAGTAAAACAAATAAACATACCAAATGTAAATAATATAATATTTCATCAGAAATAAATGATTAAAACTTTTGCCTATTGAAAAATTAATCAGTATTGATATTGTAAAATCTCCAATCTTCAGTGCTTAGAATATTTTTTTTATGCAATCCCTTAAAAAAAATAAAATGTAAAATAATCTATTTAATTTTGAATGATTTAGTAAGTAATATTAATATATATAATTTAAATTTTAGTATTGGAAGTACCAACACTTTATAGGCTTAATTTTTTTTATTAAATGTGATGTACTGTTTTGATAAAAACAGGAAGGATGTTGCTTGCCCCAACTAATAATTGTAGGGCCACCTGACACAAGACACTTATGAAAGTGGCACAGACATTTTAAAAAATAACCAGCATCCCATGCCAGGCTTGTAAATACTGAAGTTGGCATGATATATTCTGTTGTATATTTTGCAAAGTCCTCTGAAATTTAGCATTCAACCCTAATGTTACGATCTTGTTCACCATGAAAATTCCAGTAAATAAATATCTTTATTATCAGAAAAAGTAACTGACCAGTGTTTCTTGATCCTTAGATACTTAAAATTCAAAAAAGCTCTCGGATAGTTAATGTAGAGCAACAGATGCTAATCTATTTTATCTTTTCAACCCAAAGCACCATGTATAATGTCTCCTTCAATCAATAGAATATAAAAAGTAGAAAGAATAAAAGAATGAAATATAAACTCATTTTAAATTTTACCTTTATAATGCAATACAAAAATTATTTCTGATAATTTTGGTGTTTGTACTTTCCCTTGTTTTTCAAAGATCTCATAATTTATTTTTTATGATACAGTTCCTCATCTCATTATGGGAAGAATATGAAATAAAGCTGGCAAAAACGTTACTAATTGTCCTGACATTTATGTTGAATTTAAAAGTTAATCCCTCTCTAGGGTAAGGGTTAATTTTTAACTTCCAAAAGATAAAAATTGCTTTTACCCTGAAAACCTAGTTAATTTCTTGTTTATTTACTTATGTTTGTATTTAATCTAAAAAAAAAAAATCTATCATTACAACAGTCTGATAAACCAATATTAGTACAATTTCATCCTTATAATAAGGGACCTCTTCTTAAGTTATCATAAAATACATTATATTGTCCCAAATGACAATATACTATTTTCAACAATTTGAAAAAAACGAACTACCTTTTGAAAATTACTTTCTACCTCAGTTGTAATAAAAGAAACTACCCACTATCATTTAGAAAAAAAACACAATCAATAGTTAAAAAGCTTATTGCATACCTCTAGGAATGGAGCTGTATAACTTATATTATGATAAAGTGTTGAAAAATTGTTTCTTTGATAACTTTCATTTATAGAAAAATATATAGAAAACTTTGAAGCCTGAGATTTTAAAACACTAAAATGTTTTAAAATAGTATTTCAATTTTTATCTAAAAAAGAAAAAAAAGATTCTTCAACTACATTTTTAAAGTTACTATTCTTAATGGTGTTTACATTAACATTTTATTATGGTTTATAAAATAAAAAATACACAAACAATCATGAACCTTCAGTATTTGCACTGTATTCACAGTTTGTGCTACAGTAATTAATACAGACACAATTAGCATTACATATCAATTTTTATTTTTTTAAATATATCTTCTACATCAATTAATATTACTTTTTACACGATTTTAACTGCACAAAACAATTACTTTTAGTAATAGGTCTGCAACTTAAATACACAAGCTACGAAGAAAGATTATATTTTATTTTTACTGAAAACATTAATGTAATATGTACAATACAATCTAGTACAAAGAAAAATAAAATTATAAAGTTTTAAAAAATACCCAATTAATAATAACATTTTAATTACACAAAGTGTTTATTATAAAGTAAATATTAGAGATTTTTAGTTAAAAACTCAAAATAATTACTAAATAAACTATACTGTATTATGTTCATTCACAATGATCATTGTTTATGAAAAACAAAAAATACATGAAAATATATATATATGTATAATTTGTAAAATAAAGTAGTGATTTAAATCCTTCAAAGCCTGCTTGACTCCAGGTAAAATATTCATTACATTTTTCTTATTTCATTCTTACTAATCTTTTGGGCAAGCACCGATTTTATCACTTCATTTCTCCATCTTTTGCAAAAAAACTGGTGCTTTTAATAATTGCCAACTGTGAGAGCAGATGAGAACTGTTAATGAAATAATCATCCAAGTACATGGATAATACATGTTGGCATACCAATATAAATC
Organism: Zanna intricata; assembly: GCA_010016005.3. NCBI lineage: Eukaryota > Metazoa > Arthropoda > Insecta > Hemiptera > Fulgoridae > Zanna > Zanna intricata. Next base: position 9,035 of record JAAAKQ030201661.1, read on the forward strand.
TTGCTTTCCATTAGAATTATTAAATATATCAGGAATAAACTTTGTGAGTGAATGTTGAAAAATTAAGTTCAGCCTCCTTCAAGACATCCTATTCTCCCTCATTAGATTTTTTCTTTTTTTAATTAAGACAATAAGACACTATTTCACTTTTCCTAGTAAGCCTGGCATGGGTTATACTAAATACTTTGATAATGGCATACCAACTTTCAAAAGTGAACTGTGTTTCAAGTCTAGTCACCAACAACCTTTCAGTTATGATAATAATCATTTTTCTTTGTTGTTAACTGTAACAGCCAGGAGAATAAAGTGTTTTCTCAGGATTTTGAGCAACCATGTCAGCTGAAATAGGACAGAAATGAAAAATAATTTTATTGTAATAGAAAAAAAAATGTCCATCGTAAAAATAAAAAATAAATTGCTAATGACAAACTTTGTTTTCATTCTTTTATAACACTTAAAATGAAGTAAAATTTGAAAGGAATATTTTTTTAATAATTTTAATTACAGAACAAAGATTTGCAACCCTGAGACAGTTTATTATTTTGATAAATAAAATATTTAATTTGGTGTAAAGATATTTTATCAAAAACTGCAATTCTAATATCGCTTGTTGATATAATTGTACAATAATGGTTACTACAAGGTTCTTAAAAAAATTTATTTCTTAATGCTTTTGACTGCTAGCCATCATATCAGAACTGAAGTTAATTTTTTTTTTTTGTTTAAAATCAACAATAACATATAAATATGCAAATATTTTTAACTTATTTATTTTCAATATTTTTAAATATTTTCTGATTAGCCTGTAGAACCACTGTAAGTATTACTTCAGAAGATAAATGAGGATGGTATTGATGAATGTAAATCAAGTGTAGTCTTATACAGCTTCAGGTCAACCATACTGAGATGTATGGTTAATTGAAATCCTGTCCACCAAAATTGGGATCCATGATCATCTACTATTCAAACCCATTATAGTATAAAAGTAACTGCCTTTATAAGGATTTGAATGTTAGAACTCTTTTAAAATCAGCTGATTTGTGATGGTGAGTTCACCTCTAAACCATCCCAATGGATATTTCTATCCTTATATCTTCAAAAATATCACTTAATAAATAGCCCTGGTGATGATGATGATGTTACCTCTTCAAACTTCTATACATATATATTTGTATATATATATTTTTTTTTTAACATTACATATTACTATATCTAATAAATTATTTTAAAAACAAATATTTAAAAAAGTGATGATTGAGTAAACGCTCTGAAAGTGCTACAGATAAGCAAGTGTTCTTAATTTTAATTTAAACTCTTAACTGGAGAATTTAAATAATAGTTTTTAAAATAATATGTATATGTATCATTTGCACTAACTGATTTTTTTTTAAATCTCCAAAACAGATTTTTATGAAAAAAAAAAATAAATAAAATAATTAGGTATACATAAGTTTATTATCTGTGTCATGTAGTAAAATCAACTAAATGAATCTATTGAAATATAATGGAACAAGTTTTATTTAACTAATGTGTACATATGATTTTTTTTTAAATTATAAATTTTTTAACAATTTAAATTGAATATATTATTTCCCTACACCAATTATTGTTTTGACTTAGAAAATAATTGAAGTGCTACAGTTCTATTATCTGGTACTCCATGGCAGAGTGGTAGTGTTTGTCTTTCCTCCAGAAAAGTCTGGATTTCAACATTGATCAAGCTACAAAATTTATCCTTTATCACAAATGAAAAGTGAATAGGTAATTTTAAGTGGACCCAAGAAAGAATTCACCAGGATGAAATTAATAAATAAAAGTGCTCAAATTTTACTTATTCATTAAATATATTTCCATTGCTGCATTCTATTGACTAGTCACCATATAATATATCACCAGCATCAAATACTGAATATTAAAGTAACTTGTGTTTTAATTGTATGCTATTTAATACTAGATTGAAGGTTGTATTCTGATTTTTTTTGTTGGTATAATTATAGAAGAAGTAATATAGAATCACGTCTCAATTTAAAATTATTAATAATTTAATAAAAAAAATTATCTTCCAAATAAATTATGCATATGAACAAATTTATTAAAAGATGTAATTCAGTAGTTTAAGATGTTCAGATAACAAAATATATTTGCAGGTTATACAATAGATTTAACATTAAATAAAATTCATAAAAAAATAGCATTTTGAAATTTTCAACACCTGTACATGGGAAATTTGAGAAAATTAGATTTTTAAATTTGGATTTTACCTTCTTTTCTATGAAGAATCATTTGTTTAAATTCTTTTGAATGACTCTTCTTTTAGTAAATTCTACTTAGGAGTTATTTTACAGTTTTGTTCTTTGGATATAACTTTAAATGCCTGCTTTATTAAAAATATTAAAATAAGATTTGTTGTTTATTTTTTCATTTTATTTTTTGATGCCACTTTCAGAAGTAATGTTGTTCTTTTTTTTAAATACTGTTGTAAGTAATAAAATTATTTTCCTAGTGTGTATATTGCAATCTGTTCTAGTAATGAACAATAATCAATTCCCCGAGGCCCAATGAGATAAAGATTATATTTATCACATGTAAATGAGGTGTAGTCTAGTATAAACTCGGCCGACCATTCTTAAGACATGCGGTTAGTTTTTTTTTTTTTGTCTTCAGTCATTTGACTGGTTTGATGCAGCTGTCCAAGATTCCCTATCCAGTACCAGTCGTCTCATTTCGTTATACTTCCTACATCCTACATCCCTAACAATTTGTTTTACATATTCCAACCGTTGCCTGCCTGCACAA
>JAAAKQ030201672.1:7133-20164 GCA_010016005.3 Zanna intricata
ACTCTTCCACTTGAATGAACAATCAGACAGACAGACTCCAGAAAATCGAAAGAAGAATTAGAAGTACTTGCATCAATAATAAGTACCAGAATGATGGGCAGTGGGGGATTATGCCCAATAAAGTTGTGTACAAAGAGTTAGAGCCCACCACTGATATCATGCATAAGAGGAGACTAGGATCTTTTGACATATCATGAGAATGCAAGATTGAAGACTTCTAAAACTAAAATTATATTTATGGTGATGAAACTGTTGATCAAATCATAATGAACAGATGGATAATCAAATTTTATTTTATTAGAAGTTGGTAAAGTGAAAGCTAAATTTGAAAATGAAGTCTGCAATAGTTGATCTGTATCTCTATGATTAATAAGAATTAAAAGGTTGACAAACTGATTTAAGTATCCGTCACTTCATGCAACAATACAAAACCACCCAGCTAAGCATATCAAAAGAATAAGTAGGATGTATTATTGAGAAAGTAGGTTACCAAAAGATGTGTTTGTGATTTCTTTGTATAAACTTATGAACAATAGAAAGAATGTTGCAAAACACCTTCTAAAATGTTATTGTGAAGGAGGTGGCTTATTGTTATATTTTACATGAGATAAAAGTTGGGTATGTCATTATGACCCACAAAAGAAGGCAAAACATAGAAATACTGGCACTTTAGTTCACCACAATACAAGAAAATCAGAATGCAACTCTGAAAAATTGCTTCTCTTAGCATTGTTACGCTTTCCTAACTTGAACTTCAGGTCATGAGTATTAAGTGGGAAAAGCGTTCTGCTATATGAATCAAACATAAGCTTCATTACCCTGAAATAGGGGCTAAGTACAGAAACAGTTTTAATTCAGTTTTTGTGGGAAAAGGAAATAGATTCATCTGAAAGCAATAAACTGGATCAAGATAACATAAATTGTTATCTCTGCACTGCACAATTATCATAACATAATTGATTATCTTACTGAGTTTGCTATATTTGCATATAAAAATGGAGTAATCTCAGGTAAGTATGATGAAAATACTGGAATAGGCATCCTTTCAGATCAACATGTCTTAAACCTACAATTGAGGAAAAATGCAGATCAATACACGTAATGTGTTTACATGATGTATGGAGTGAACTGAATTAGATTCAGTTTTGAAGGCCCATTTTCTAGTAGCATTTTTTTGTTGGTCAATCCAACTCATAATTTTGAATTTTGAAAAAATTACGCCATATTTAAATTATATTAATAACATCTGAAAATTTCAAATCATTTTTTTCTTGAAACTAAATATAATTAAAACTTTATTATAGCTGGCATCTACTAATTTATGCAAATGTTAGATTGTGCATTATAATTTAAAATGTATATAACATTATTTTAACTATATATTAGTCATTTACAAAATTAAAACTAGTACAATGGATGAGTTAATGCTTCATTTTGAAAATTACTGAGTATTGAAATTACATTCTGAGATCAATGACATGCAAGTTTTTTTATTACTTTTACAAATATTAAACTGACATTCTAACCAATTCATTCTCTGGTTTTCAACTCCACTGACACTAGGAGTAACACTAAACAAATAATATCAATATGAATTTTCTAGATTTTATATCTGTTCTGCTATCGATGGAGCAAAATTGCAAATTTTTAATCTCAAACTTTTCTTGGAGAACAGAGACTAAACTCTAAAACTATTATCTTGCAGATCGCTACAATCTCTTATCAAATATTTATGCTATAAAGGAGTTGAGGTCTACCTCCTATAAAATATATACCTTCCAGAGAATAGATAATAAATTCAGAATGTACATATAATACATATTTTCTTCTACAATAAAACTGCAATATTAAAGTAATAAAATAAAGTATAATTTGTAAACTTACTCCTCTATAATTATATTCAGATATTTTTGGCGGATACTTAAAATTACGTCCAAAATTAACAGAAACTGTAGCACTTTTATGTATTGATATAGTTGGATAATAAGAACCAGCATATATATTAACAAACGCATCTCCTTGACATTCTCCATTTTTAAAAAATACAATTTTGCTTCCAGGAAGAACTCTCAAATTTTTTAACGATTCAGAAACTCTGTCTTTTTCTTCATAATACAGATGACTCTTGAATTTAACTAATGGCTGCAACACAAAAATCAAATGAATTTGTATTAAAGAATTATAATTATTAATTTTAAGCCCCCAATTATTTTAATGTCCAAATAATAATTGGTAATTTAATCAAAGAAATAAATGAATGAGTTAAACACAATATATAATTAAAATTAACGAATTGAAATATAAAAACAATCCACACTAAAACAATAAATTTTAACATATTATAATGAATAGTTTACAACAAAATCAATTAATAAATACTTATTATTAAACAATCTACATTATGAAAAACTGTGAATGTAAAGGATGTATAAATTCATAATAGTATTCAGTGTCTTAACTAATGAATATTTGTTGTTGTCTTATATGTTACCTAATAATGTATTTTTTTCTATTTCTCCATTATGCAATTACTTTTTCTCATTTTTAAATTATGAATTTATTGTATTTTATTTTATTTGATTTCTATGTAAATTTAAATAATTTTACATTCTGGTTCTATGTATTTTTTCTTTTAAGTCAATTTTATTTAACTTAAGTTTTCTATGTATATTTTTTTAAAGTATCATGTATTTTTATTTAGTTAATTACTATTTTTAATAAGTTCTTTTATTAATCATCCTGTAATAATGATATGAACTCGTGGGTAGCGTTTAAGATTTCTTTTGCAACCTATGTCAAGGTTAAATATGTTCAATAAAACTATGTGTAATTTTCAATTGATAATAAATAAATAACGATAGGAATATAAATATATGAATGTATAACAACAAAAAATAATTTTCAACTGTTATGTAACTCAATGCTGAATGCAATATAGTGATCAGTTAAACTTTATTTCACGTTTGCAAGCTAATGAAAAACTACATGCTTCACTGAAGACAAATGTGATAATGTTAAAATATATGGTGTATGCTCCTTATCTTTTTGAATGGGGGAAATTCTAGAAAGCAAAGTTTTTTTTGTCTTTTGTAAATAAGATATAACTTAATAATAAATGTGAATAACATAATGTCTTACATTGCCTTTGCACATCCTTAAAAAAATTCTTTTACATTTACTTCTAAAAGTTAATTGTATACTGTCATCCCATCAATGAATTTAACAACTAAGTGAATTTTTTATTTTTTATTTTATTAAAACATTGATTGTTTTGGTTTTAAGGACTTCTAGGATTTCAGATAATTTAATCTTTTAAGATAATTTCAACTGAACCATTTTCCCCTACACAGAATTGGAATAATTTATTAATTCTACATAAAATAGAGAAATCTTCATAAGTAAATTTTATTATATTAGTATAAAAAATTATTAATTATTATATTATATTTTATTATATTAATATAAAATTTATTGTATTAGTAAATAATTATTTAACATTACAAAAAAAATATATATATCTGCTGATCTCCATGACAGAATGGTACCATCTCGGTTTTTCATCCGAAGTTCTAGGTTCAAATCCTGTCAGGCAAGGCTTATATAAATTATATAAGAATAAATATGTATTCAAAATATAAAAAAAATTTAGAAAAAGAATTCATTCAAATTAATGTTCTATAAAAAAAAAACTAACCCTATCTTTATATGTTTGGGGAATAAATGGAAAATTTTTATCATCAGGAAGAACAATTAAAAAGCCCAATGTGTCTCCTTCACCATATCCAGGACTGTAGTGCTTTCCTCTGCATTCGTGAAACCGTGTACCTTTCCTACACAAAGAAAGAGGAAATATTAATATTTCAACATCTTAAGTAATGTAGCTCTAACAAATAATAAAAAAAAAAAAAATTTCCTTTTTTTTATTCTTTTGTTTTTAATCAATAAAAGTTATACTGTTAATTAATACCTAGATCTCCATGAATAACCAAATTTATCATAGCCTAGAGGTGCTTGTAGGTTGGCATATTCTTGAGCCCAACCTATTCTAGTAGCTGAACCTTCAGGCATTTCTTCTATAGTGGCCTCCCAGTACCATGTACCTCTGCTGGCACCTGAAAAAAATTGCTTAAATAATATTACAAAAATATTAAGTACAACAGATACTTAATTAAATAATAATAATAATATTACAAAAATGTAGGTATTAATTATCTAATAAATTTTCATTAAAGATTATTATTTCTGTTAGTAAGTAGTGAAGACAAATACCTTAGCCAAGTTGTGATAATTAGAAATGAGAAAATAAAAGAAATGTTCATATCACACTTCTTTGAACATCATTTAATAATTTATAAATCTGATGTGGACATATAACTTGATGTGGAGATATAAATTCTGTAATTTATATCTTTTAATTCAATATTATATGACATTTAGACCTCCAAAATACAGTAATCAGATAAGGTAAACTTACCATATTAAGTAACTTTTATCTAATTATAGTGTTTCGGTGGTTTATATTTCATACAATATTAAATTTTTTTAACTTGTGGTTATGTGTTAATGAATTATTTGAATATTCAAAAAACTGTCTTTTAATTTACATATTATAATTTAAAAATCTGCTAGCTTGGATGCTATAAATTCATAAATAGGTATCTATAAATTATAAACAGAAGAGTCATTTAAGAAAATAGTCAAGTTTCCTGAAGGAATGTCTAAACCAAATTGTGTGGCATACAAGGAGACTATCTGTGAAATTTGTATCAGAACAAGTGCAACAAACTAATCTTACAAAAAGAACATTCATTACGTAATTCACTTTCTTAAAAGAATCTTAAATCGTCACATTTGTTTATAATTTGTAACATTTATTAATTTCATAAATAAAACCATTTGGTTATTAATTTCATAAATAACCAAATCTTATCATAACAAAATATTTTTTTATTTTCCTAATTATTTTTAATGGATCTAGATTAGTTTGCTTCTAATGCAGCAAGTCTTTTGTCAGTTTGGTCGGCTTTTGTAATAAAAATAACAATATTAATAAGGTCTGAAAGTAACTGAACTAAAATTAATTACATATCAATAGAGATATTTAGTGATGTGCTGTTGGCAGCATTGTGTTTGCGTAACTTCTACTGTAACCACATGTTCTTGGGTTGTTGAAATCTCATTTGGTTTTCATGTTACTCTTATTTGAGTGTAACATGTTTTAGCTTTAGTAGTGATTTTTGAAATGTGTGATTTTCGGGAACAACAATACAGCATAAACTTTTGCATGTAACTGGGGAAAATTTTCACAGAAACATTTCAACGTTTGAAACAAGCTTACAGAGATGATGCTCTGGGTCATACACAGTGTTATGAATTGATTTCACATCTTAAATTGATCTTGTATGTGCAAATCTCATCCACTATCAGAAAACTTGCAGAAGAGGTTAGCATCTCGACTGGATCATGACATTTTGACTGAAAAATTAAACATACATCGAGTTGCAGCAAAGTTTGTTCCTCATTTGATGACTGAATAGTAGAAACAACATCAGGTAGATGTTTGTTGGTAACTACTTGAACAAGCTGATGATGATGAAACATTCATGCAAAGGATCATAACATGAGATAAAAGGCGAGTTTATGGCTACATCAACACAAAATTTCTAACATCATAATATATCAGCAAAGGTTCCCCACACTCCAAGAATGCACATCAGTCTCGATCTGAAGTCAAAGTGATGATCTCTATTTTTTTTTTTTTTACTTTAATGGGCTAGTGCATTTTGAATTCTTTATTTAAGATGAAACAATGAACCATGCATCCCTATCAAAGCTTTTTACAACAATTTTGTGAAAAAATCTGCAAAAAAACAGAGTTGTGGCGAGACAATGTGTTTGCAATGAATCATTTTTCTTCTATCAACTTCTATCACAAATTTTTTTCAGAAAAGTTATCTTCATACTAGATTTTTATTCTTTCTTTATCTTCTGATGATACAGCATTGTCTTTTAATTTATGAAGATATGAATTGTATTTATTGCAGACATCATTACTTGGAGGATGAAATGAATAGTTTGTTGAATAGTTTTAGAAGACTCTTCTGTAAAAATCTTTAGTGAAATTCATTTCTACTTTCTTTTTATTTTATTACTGTTGTTGCATTCATCAAAGTATAAAAAAACAAAACATTTTTGCAATATGTATGTGGCTGCCTAAACATAACCTGTTTGGAACATTGGTACTAATGTGATTCTTATATGGGATACATTTTATAATATGCTTTTTAATCCTTATAAAATTTCTAATTTTGTTTTATGCAGTGAAACATGATTTCTTCTAAAACCTGATATAACTGATTCAGTACCACTAGCTCTTTTCATTGCCATTTTTACAAAAGTATTGGAAATTTTCAGTTTTTAAGAGAAAAATCTTAAGAACTACAATCTCTTTTAATTACATTAAGCATTACAGAGATTATCATAGAATAGATATCATTCTAAGAGCCAGATAAAACTACTGCACATAGGTTTCTCTGATTTTACGTATTTTTTTAAATCCAAACTAACCTATATGTATCAGGTTTACCTTGCACTATAAGTTTAATGAAGTTACAGTGCTTTAATTTTATACATTCATTTATTTTTGAAATCTATGACATAGGTGTTTGTAGTTAAAAGAAAACTAGGTAGAATAATCAAATATTTAAAATAATTTAAATTTAAAAATAAACAAGAGTTGAGTTAGGCTGGCTCTGAGGTATAGAAATTACATAACTACAAAATTATGATATTTGATTTTTCATTAAAAAATGGAACTCAATCTTACAGAATGATAATTTAGATGCATTTTATACAATCACTTAGTGGCCACAAAAGCATTTCCTAGGATTATGTAAAATACTATAGAATTTGATTTTCAAGAATTCAATCGCATCAATTTTAGTTTTTACTTGTTTGACTAACAGAATAAAATTCATGTCAGACCTGTACATATGTATACTACTAAACTATCAAATGGTACTAAGATAGAAATGTAGGAGATCCAGAAGAAAAGTAACTGATGAATTTTTTTGGACAAAAATTATACAGTGTTTATAAACACTTTGCACTTTGAATATTTGTTACATTACTTACACTTAATAAGTATAATCATGGATAAATAACAACTAATGTATGGAATGGAATAAAAATATTTATGTTGCAAAGAAATCTCTTCCTTGACAGATCTTAGAGACTTGCATACTCAGTGTACTCTGTACTCTGCTAGGGGGTATCTAGCAGTAGACCTTTCTGAAATTCAGTTTTTTGACAACTGAAGTTTTCCTGATCAAATAAAGCTAAATCTTTAAATCCTTATGTATTAATATAAATAATATTGTTAAAATGATTACTGGTAACAACTTTCTCTTACATCTATGCCTTTTCATGATAAGATCTGATATTCTTTGTTTCATCAATATTCATTCTTGTTCAGAAATTTAATAGAACAATTGTTTAAAGTGACAATTATTCTACACTTTTTTCAGCACAATACTTTCTAACCATTTAAGAACTATTATTATAAAGAATCTTGTACAAATGCTATGGTAAGAAGCTGGTATGTAAAAGAGCTACAAGAATTAACTGCATTAAAATTTATCTATATATAAAAAAAAACTAAAATATAATTAAAAAATTATAAAATCTAACTTTATGACATACCAAATCAAATATATCTAATAAAATATTATTAAAACTTAGAGATTTTCAGTCACTCTGACTGCTTTTGGGTAATTCCAATTAAAAAAAAAATAATAAGAAGTTTTGTTTAGCAAGTCATTATTAATTATTAGTTTTACAATCTTCACAGCTGAATGTCATAAAAAAAGAAGAAAAAACCATGCCAAAGCTATAGCTTTGGCACTTAAGAATTTCAAGATAAAAGGTTGACGTGCTACATTCCATCCTGAGAGGTTAGCAATCAACCTCCATTTGTAATGGCACAGTTTTAAAATAACAAAGTATACCATCACAATTACCATTCATAACGAGTGCAAGTTTGAGTGTGGCATCATCTAACTGCCGTATAATAATGAGTGGAAGAAATATTTGCAAATAGTTATTACATATCTTCAATTACTTTTATTTACACATTACAAAGTTAATACAATAAATAATATATATTTTTCATGTTCATAAGGATAGACATAATTGAATTACTGACAATGTGTTGCTCTGACCATACAGTAGCCTTTTTCACCAGTAACTGCTAATCTGTCTTCTGATATTCTCAATTGTGGAGCACGGTCATGAAGTGCTAAAAGTACAGATGATGGACTAAGTGTACGATACAGCCAACCAGGTATTGGCTTCCCTGCCCAATCACTACTCTCATCAAACTCCTAAAAGAATTATATCAAAATGAAGATTATATAATGATTAAAATTATCTCTAATAGAAAAATATCTACTATTACATCATGAATACACACAAATCTATTTAAAATATGAATGGTTAAATAATATTTAACAGTTCATTAAATTTTGTTATTAATAAATAAATATAATGATCAGAATCTGGTAACCACATCTTTTGTTCTTTGACCTTAAGTCATCATCAAACTTGATTCTTTGTAATAATTTACATATACTGTATAAGGATCATTCAGTAAATACAGAAACAAAGATCTGCAGTCAGGGGGTAAAACCATTTGAAATTATATTAATGAGGATTAACATATGACATCTATCCATTTAACTCACTGGTGTCGTAATATAGAAATATAAGGTCTAGACTTCTCAATATGATCATTGTCAATTGATATACATGACAGTCAAGATATTCTAGTTAATTTTTCTTTAATATTATTCTGCCTACTCTGAAACAATTGAATCGTTTGATATGGTTCATTTATTTCTCTCTACAACCTTATTGCATTTTAAAGTCTCATTGAAAATACGCAGTTATTTTTTAAAAAAATTCATGGCATGGTTCACCTCAGTAGCTATGTTAATTCACAATATTGGTCTTTCAAAAATCCACAATAAATAATTAGGCTAACACTGCATATTGTAAAGAATGAAGTGTAGTGAACTATGTCAGGGATGAGAATCATTAGACCCATTTTCTTTAGAAACACAGTGAACTCTGTCATTATATTACCAACATCTTCCAGCTCTTCGTATAGCAACTGATACCAGATGAGCGACATTTTCCATATTACCAGCAGGATGGCGCAACAGCATACACTTCCTTGGAAGCAGTGTACCCAATTTTCACACCTGACAAAACTGTCGAAGGATCTATGGTTCCACAGTAGCTTGATCTATCCAGTTGTGATTTTTATTTGTGGGGCAACAGGACAAGGTTTATCAGAACAATCCACAAACTCTTGTCATACTGCAGAATATACACAACACAATTACCAACATCCAACAAGATGAGCTACAATAAGTCACAGTGAATGTGATGCGTCAAGCCAAATTTTACCTGGATCACGGTGGTAAAAAATCCCAACACTACCAGTAGAGATGGATGAACTCATGTAAGTAGATTTTTGTCTTTTATTTACTTGTATAATATTACCATGTGCTCTATGCTTGCTCTGAATCTGGCTTATCTTGAGTCAACCCATACATGTAGTATCTTGATGCTAGTGATATCTAATAGCAGCACCAATTGTTCCTTAAGGAATTCCAAGTGAATGTGAGAATTTAGAAGTACTGGGAGAATGAATGGTCCAATTAGATGATCATAAACTAGATCACAGACATTGATGCTACAGTTTTGGAAATTACATTCTACTGTCACATGTGGATTGATTTCTGCCCAAATGTGTTCATTACTATTTCTGATGAAATGAGTCCTGATACTTGAAGGTAGACTGAGTGGATCATTGTAGTTGGCGGAAATATCAACTTGAAGTCCCCGGACTTCTCAGGGATCTTAGAGATTGATATCTTAGTGAGAGATTTAACTTACTGGGCTTGACCTGTGTTAACAACGAGGGCAACACTTTCAAACAGGGCAGTTCAGGCTCAGCAATAGATCACTTGTTCATAACTGGAGAATACTAGATTCTAAAACTTTGATGGACCATCGATAAATTTTATATGAGGTGAACCAGAGGGCAACTCATATTAAGGTGCCTTGGTTGATAACATCTAGGCTTAGCTGTGTTAGGTTTACATGCAATATAAGGAGCCGATTAATGGAAAAACAACACCAGAAGAGGAATGTACACATGTGAGAGTCACGGTTAGTGTATCAGAAAAGAAAGATACATATTGGTGGCATGATGGTTGAATCAGCTGCAACAAAGTACCTGTGCAGGGAGACAGGGACTCCAAAGAGCTAACAGATGCCCAGATCTAGAAAGACAAGCGTGGGCTAAGCAACTGTACATGTCAGCTAGAGAGGCATTCAAGGCAGCTATTAAAAAGTCGGAGGCAGTTATGTTCCGATATTGACAACGTCCCATGAGGAAAGGACTCTCAAGTAATTACCAACAGACTGGAAGATGGCTCCCTGCGCTGTGTGAGGGGCAAGTTAGGGAATGCATCCAGGATCTATTTCCAACACAGGATGAATTGTTTAGAGAAGAAATAACAATGGACAAGATTGAGCTGTTTACACTAATGACCTTTACGATGCAGGGAGAAATGAAATTGCACTAGAGTCCTGGCCCTGACGGCATATCGAAGGAGGCGGTCAGACTACTGGTGGACTGACTTTGGTTGAGGTGTTAAATGTGATGAACTATATGTTATAAAGAATACATCCCCGTAGAATGGAAGAGGGTGAGGCTCGTTCTAATCCATAAGCCAGAACAGACGATATGTAGCGGTAATACAGACCAATATGTTTAATAAATAATTTTTGTAAATTATCTGAAAGGATGTTAGAAATGAGGCTAAAGTAGAATGTTAAGATTTACGGAGGTTTGAGCAAATACCAACATGAATTTTGATCTGGCCATTCAACTGTAGATGCAAAGAAGGAAGCAATGGAGATAACATGTGAGGTAACGTGATGGAGATGGAGAATCCATGAAATTCCTGCAGTTATAATGCTTGATGTTAAAAATGCCTTTAACTCATTAGAATGGGATGCAATTTTTGAAGCTCTTTGAAGATGGGAAATAAAAGGATATTTAAGAAGAATTGTCCAAAGATATTTGCAGGACCGGTTCCTGGTTTGCCAACAGGATGGCATGTCACTCGATGGATGGATCATCCATCGAGTGACATACGGCGTTTCCCAGGACCATTATTATGGTGTATTGTCTATGACAACTTACTGAGAATAATGGTGTATTGTCTATGACAACTTACTGAGAATAGAGCTACCAGAGGGGACCAGGCCAGTTGCATTTGCGGATGACCTGGCCTTGCGTTCAGTCTTGGCCCTCGTAGTGCGTGCCAGGACTGAAGAAGAGGTTGCTGCCAAGAGTAACAAAGCCATACACATGATTATTGAACAGATAGTTGATAAGGGACTAGAACTATCTGGTGAAAAATTGCAGATACTATTAATGACAGGATGGAGGAAATTGAGACCGGTCCGGAAAACTATCAACAATCATCTAGTTTAACAAGTGGACACAGTGAAATACCTACGAATATGGTTGAATAAAAAGAGGGCATTTGCATGGCATGTCCAAGAAACCTGCCTAAAGGTGAACAAGATGATTAAGAACCTCAGAGGCCTAATAAAATATACAGGCGAACTAAAGTCTTCTAAACAGATACTCTATGTGCACATACCTCTAGTATGGTAATATTGTAGGCAGCTTTCCATGAAGAAATGATGACTGATTGACGGGAACGCTTCTACCAAAGGTGAACATACCTTCTAATAAGGCTGGTGAAAGAGGCTGGGAGGGGGTTTGGGGGATATCAGTTATTGGTCTACTGACCAGCTACAGTTGTTTTAGAGTATACCTACACAGCAGACACTGCACAGAGGATAATGAATGCGGTGATACTGGTAACCAGAGCTCATTGTTTATAGAGTGTCACGAGATACAGAGGGCCATTGGTCAACTGACAGTAGAAAATATGATCAATAAGATGCTGTCCGGTAATTGATACTATCAGTTCATTAACAATTAATCACAAGCATCCTGCAAACTAAGGATATGATGGTGAGAGGGTGACAACAGCCTCTCGTGGAGCTGTCAGCTGCTTGGGTGTGTGGCGGTGAGGGAACTCTGATACCTGAGTCTCTTATCATATGGTCTCAAGAAGTAAAAGCAATGGGGGAAAAGACCTGAACAGTAGTGGGGTATCAGAAATGGTGTGCCTTCCATTAATGAGCAATATAATAAGGGAGTAGACCCAAATTGGTAGGGAAAGTATCAAAAATTGTGCTCCTTCCATTAGAGTGGGCAATAAGAAATAAAGATGAAGATCCAACTGGCAGCTTCACCTGCTGTAACGGATTTACAGCCAGTGGACGAGAAGGACTGTTAGAGTAAGAGGACATGCCCCTGCACTGAGCAATACTTAAATGTGGGTCTGGAGCAGGGTGTAGGGGAAAAAGTGTGTTCATTATGAAGATTACTTATGCCATCCCAAATAAATTGAGCATAAATAAAATGAATCTTGCAATCAGTGGTTCATATTCAACCAGTTGCAATACTAATATGGTAAGGATACAGCTTGTCATTATGAAATAAACTTGACTGAATTACAATGACTGGGAAACTTCAGCCAGGAAAGGTGTCATGTACTAACACCCAGACTGTGTTGAGTGGCCTCAATAATGCTTTCATCAACATCACATCATGAGGGGCAAGATGGTCATGACGAGTACTAATGCTGGGAAATGTACCAATTTCTCAGTATATGGAATGTTCTAATTGTTTTAGGATTTGGAACTCTGCAGTTACAAAAACCTCTTTGATACCGTGCAGCAGCACCAGCAGTTGTACTTCCATCACAAATCCCCAAGATGCATACCACATTTGAGTATTCCTCAACCATAAATAACAAAGGCATTCTGCTGTATGACACTAATTAAAATGAAACACACGCACACACACACACGCA
>JAAAKQ030201684.1:0-11830 GCA_010016005.3 Zanna intricata
ATATGTTTATTGGAAACTTTTTTTCTTATTTTTAGATATAGAATCCGTTTCCGAGAGATTGCCGTGCAGTTTTGATATACCCTGATAAATACAACCTGCATACACAGATAATTGTAAAATACAAATGACTAAGTTTCAGTTCGGTTGCATCATCTCTACGAAATACCTCACCAATTTTTCGTAACGAAGCATCATAACTATGTTATAGCCCGATTTAACTTAGGTTATAAAGTATCTTAAAAATGTGTCTATAACGCAAAACCCCGATTCATGAAAATCAAATAATTTAATCAAACTGAACAGTAAAGAAATAATTTTTTTTTTTTTAAATTAATAATTAGTTTATTAAAAATGGATCCTTCTCCTTTAATGACAGAATTAAATTGGTATGTAACAAAAATTAAAAAACCTTATGTGGACACTAAATAACTTCCTTGCACGTAATTAATATAAATATTTTTTGCTGCACTTCATTTAATCTTATTTCATTTGAAAGCGAGAAGATGATGAAACATATAAAAGGAAGTAAATGTTAAAACCAAAGAAAGAATAAAAATATTAAGAGAAGATGATAAATATAAAGAGGAAGAAGAGGTTAAGACCAAGGAAAGATTAAAAATATTAAGAGAGGTTGATGAATATAAAGAGAGAAAAAATTTGAAAACTAGAGAATGCGTACACAAATTAATATCAGAAGAATTATACTAAACCAAAGAGCGATTAAATGATTGGCACAATAAAGAAATAAATGAAATAATAACTAACTAATGATAGTGTAAACTCCAACTTAGAATATTGTCCGACAATATCATCGGAGTAATGAACTAAAAGATAACAGTTTTTTGTAGTTTATTAAAAATCGGGTGTGTATGTCTCAATAAACATGTTGTTCTTGTGAGGGTCTATTTTTCAGTCACTCTGTTAACTTAAATATAGATAAAATTAAAGAGAAATTCCAGAATAATTAAATAACTTTAAGCAGAATTAAACTAGAAAAACCAAAAACAATACGATTAAAAATTATAATTTTCAATTAATATTAAATAATCAGATGTTTCACCAAATCTATTACATGCAAGTATGCGGATTAAATTACATATATACATTTTTAAAAGTACATAAAATTTTATTCCAGTAATAACTTCTGATTTTATTTTTTTTTCTTATTGAATTATTATTTAGTGTAAAACTTTTTTGACAATCAGAGGTAATGCAATAATTATTAATAAAATCAATATATTTAAAATAAAAAAATGAGATGAAGTCTGATTCGAACCGACGTGCCTTCCCCTTATAAGATCTAAATATTTTATTAATAAAAATTTAATTTGGCTATAACTCTGGAACCAATAAAAATAAGTACTACTTATGATAAATCGTTGAAAAGCACTCAATGACGGCTTATTGCAACAGTTAAGAAAAAGTGCAAAATCCAATTTTTTGGGAATTTTGGGCTTTTTTGGATACTTTTGGTTCAGTCGATTGCAATCAAAAGAGGAGATACACAATGCACAACCCGGGCTTCGGGCTCGATGCCAGAACGCTAGCCCGGATAAATATATAGTAATATACCGGGTTTAAGATAGTATATAGTAAATGGGCACTGGACATGTAGCCGTAGCGACCATGAAACAGTATTACTCCCACCCGCTACCGACTAAACCTTACCCGCCGTTTCCCAGGAGCGACTGGAACCGCCTTTCGGCATCTCATCAGTCAGCCCTGAGTGTTGTGGCAGCAGATTAACCTAACCTTTTGCCCTTCTCGCTTGGGCTCCTGCAGAGAAGCCCCCCTTAGAGATTCTCCTAAGCTCATTGGGGCACATCGACTCCCCGCTTGTGGAGTGCCGATGCGTCCCTCCTCCAGGAGGCTACCCGTCCCGCCCTACTAGTCTAAACCTAAAGCCTAAAGGGGCGGCGTGTGCATTGAAAAATGCGCAGTCCCCCTCCCCCACCCGCATGCGACCTCTGAAACGTAAGAGAGGCCCGAGTGCTTCATCGGAGTGCCCCGACCTAGTTCATAAATATTTTTTTTTAACTCCGTAATTGCCATTACTCCTTCTGCTTACTCTAAACTTTTACTAACTTCCTCCTAATCTCTCAAACCTTAAAACTAACCTAACCTAACTCTTACGCCTGAAACGCCTTGTTATATATACTTGTACTCACAGCTACAAAGCGCCTTGGACAGTCAAATTGGATTTAGAGATGGTCAAATTGGACATTTCCGTTGAAATCTGAAAACTGAAATTTTTTGTGATCACAATACTACCTTTACTTCATACAAGAATATAAAAAATAAATAAATAAAATTTAAAAGATGTATTTCTTAAAGAAAGTAATGAATTAAATTTTGTTCATTGCTAGATTTTAAACTGACTGAATTTTAGTATTTCATTTTTAGTTAGAACCTAAGTAAAATTGCTGAAATTGTAACAAATTACTCATGTTTATTTAATTATTATACTACTGGTTCTGTTTGGAAATGTTCAGGATTTTGGTTTTTTTATTGCATTTCCGCTATTGAAAATTATTTAAAGAACATCCGCACACCAGATAAATATTTACGATAATATAAAATGATATTAAAATTTCTGATGTCATGATCTACTGTGAAAGATGCTAACGAATCACAAAGGTACAGCTTTTTTAAATCTTGTACATATTTACAAATATTAATTTTGTTTCTTTAATTTTTATTAATTGCTAGTTTTTAACGATCATTTCGCCTGACCGGGATTCAAACCCGGGACCTCAGGAATGAAAGACCGAGACGCGCCACGGAGGCCAGCGGGTCATCAAATCAAGAGTGCCGAATCTGCACGAGACAAGTATCTATCTAGCCGCAATTGTTATAAGGCGGCAATTAAGAGAGCCAAACGGGAAACATAGAAGACTCTCCGCTAGTCCATGTCCGTTCCAAGATGTGAGGGATGACGGCTTCCAGTTTTTGCAAGCTTTTTGAGCAACTGGTCGTAAGTAGGCTTCAAGCACGAGCTTACAAAAAGACGACTCCTCAGCGATATTCAATTTGGCTACAGGCGGGGCCGCTCTACGGCCGATATAGCCAAGCTCATTTTGGGCCTTTCGGAACGTTCCGCTAATGGTACATGGAAATCCAAGAGTATTCCTGCTGTGATATTCCTGGATGTACAAAATGCTTTTAACTCTGTAAGCTGGGTGTCTATCTTCGAGGCTATAGAGAGCAAAGGTAAGCAAAGATATCTCTCCGTACCTCAGGAGAATACCTCAAAGATACCTCCAGGACAGGAAGGTGGTCGGTCTGTGACCTTGGCGACTACCATTTGTATTTTGACGTACAGTTCGGGGTTCCACAGGGCTCGGTAATGGTTCCTGCTCTTTAGAACCTCGTTTATGTTGGTGTGCATAGGCTTTCATACCCGGAAAGAGATACAGCCGTTGCTTTTGGCTCTATGACTTGGCTCTCGTTATTTCTTAAGGACTGAGTTGTACGTCATATCAAGGGCTAATCAGTTGACCGCCATGGTCGACGAATGGTTGTCGCAGCACAACCTTCGTGTGGCACCATAGAAAACAAAAGCGGTTGTTCTAGCTGGGAGGAGGCGACTTGACCCTATACGATTCAAAGTTAATGAGAATGTAATTGTCCCCCAGCAATGAAGGCAAATATCTTGGCTTCTGATCGGACAGACGGCTATTCTTCACAACATATGCCAACCAGGTGGCACAAAAGGCTTACGCTCTTCCAAGCGAATGATTTATTCCCATGTGGTCTCTTCCAACATACTGTATTACTGTATGGTAGACAATGTGGCATAAGACTTTACGTGCTCTAAGGAATTATTGCACAGTGGAACGTATGGCACTGGAACACTGGCACAATGGAACGTATGGAACTGGAGGCGTATATCTCTCAGAGTATGCAGAGCATACCGGCATGTCTCAACCGAAGGCTTTTTTTTATTAGCAGGCTCTTCCCTCACCGATTTGCTCGCTATGATGCGGTCAGAGTTCTATGGGGATGCGAGGAGGGAAGAATACGACCTCCTGTTGGAAAGATGTCAAGCCCGCTAGACTGCTCCATCCACAGACGAATGCACTTCGTCTTATTCTCATGGTTAGGCCGGGGATTCTTAAGGGATTTGGTGAGCTTGGTTATGAACTCACTCAATTTCTGACAGGCTAAGGCTAATACTGGCGGTATCTCTTTTTCTTCGCCGTAGAATGGCGACAACCCTTACCCATGTTGTTGACACCTTAACGGTATGGAGAACGAAGTATTTCGCTGTAATAAATGGGATGTTTTAAGGCAAAACTACGGACACCTGGGCACACTGCCGCCGGAGAATGTCGTACTACAATTATCTGCTTGTGTATCTGAGTGTCAAGAGGACAACTGGAACTCCATCGCCTGCCTGGACACTAGTATTATTCGCAGCAAGAAAACTAAAGCTAGGGCAGTACACTGTACAAGTCCTAGATAGGAACAAGGTGAAGATCTCGACCAGATAGAAATGGTGGGAGGGACAGCCTCCTTCTGAGCTGTTGTTCGTCTGTGCTTGCGCGATGGGCAACGGTGAGCACTTCCCCAGTGCTCAGCGTTCAGGTGAGGTTCAAGGGTTCAGGAGGGGCTTCTGAACCCGTGAGCTCAAAGGTACCTTCCGGACCTGAGTTATGCTTAATTCTGGTTCGGCCCCGGGAGGTAAGGAGCGGTGAGGAAGTTTAGTCGGTAAGTCGCAGGCATACGTACATAACGCTTAGTAACATCTTGCGGAACCTGTTAGCGAACCGGATACTTTGCGTGTAAATGTGGTTCCTCCAACTGACCGATAAAAAAAAAATAATAAATAAAAAATACATAAAGTAGTACGTTAATAATATTCTGTATATTATTTTGCTACTTATGTTGAAAAATATATAAATAGAAAACTTTTATCAATGAGAATGTAATCATATTTTGTATCCTATAACAATTCCTTTCTAATCGATCTTTAACGCCTTAGACGAATGTTAATTTTAATTTTTAGCGCTGTATTGTAAATTTATTTTACAATAACTTAACATGTAAATAATCTATATAAAATCGTTTCAAAGTAATAAGTCCCTTTTTCATTTATTAGTTTACCCTTTTTCTATGAAATATATCCTCTTAAAAACCATGATAATACGAATAAAAGAAAACAAGTTAACTACTTAGAGAATGCTAATGCTTTAAATAGTTTTTATTTGGTTCGAGTTTCAATCTTTGAATGAAAATTAATAAGTAAACTACTTCATATCAGGTTTTTTCTATATCATTATCAAAGTGATTGATTTACAGTCTTCTCATGAAAAACCAGGAATGAAATTAAAGTTCTAACGTATTAAACTGAAAACATATTGTTATATTAAAAACGAGATATTATAATAACGATGGTATAATGCTATCGATGAATTCATTAATGATTTTACTGAACTATTTTATAATAATAAATGTTACAAAAACCAAACTGTTTTAAGTTTATAATGAATTATTTAAGTATTTTTGTTTTTCAGATCGTGTGATGAAATTGGTTTTTTTTTTTCTAAAATGTTTTTAATCAATTTTATCGGAACATAAATTTAGCTATTTTTCTCAGAAATCAAATAATACTTCATATATATTTACTTTAGAAAAAAAATATTTTTTTTTGTTTATAAAATGGAATCAAAATAGCTTAATTTATTAATTCAGAAATTCCTTTTGACAGGGATGATCGTCAAAAATAGGCTACTAAAATATTAATTCTAAAACTGACACAGAGAGATGGCGTTTCGCGCGTGGTACATTAATGGAATAAAGACATTTAAACAGATGCATCACATCAAAGAAGTTTAACTGTTTACAAAACACATTTCTCTGTCATAATTTAACTGAAAAGCTACTGCAGCATATCGAAGAGTAAATAAACTGCATATAACTAACAGGTTGTACGTAAGGAAACAACAGGCATAATTAGTATATATATGTATACCCACTAAATATTTAAATGTCCACAAAACACTAATTATTTAAACCACTCTATTTATTTCTAGATACTTTTTTCGAAAATATTTTGCTCGTTTAAAATTTCATCTTTGTGCGAGTATAACAATTTCGATTATGAATATTATAATTACTTATTTATTTTGTTATTTATTTATTTTGATACTGTAGGTTGCTCCGATTAGTTCGAAGATTAACCTTAAACTTTTTCAACTCAAAAAACATAAAGTACATAAAGTACTTATTTTTTTAAGATAAAGTACATAAAACTAAACCGTTATTGAATTTAAATTTTACTAGTTAAAAAAATTCAATTATAAATGTAACATTTGTAATTTAAAAGTAAAAAAATGGAATTTTAGATTTAAATAAATGATATTATTTTTCATTAAAAAAAATTGTTAATTTTTAAAATTAATAACTAAATATAAATTAGTATAAATAAAATAAATTAAAATTAAAATTTTGCTTGTTTTATTATTATTATTTTTTTGTTTTTACTATTTATTTGTATTTCATAAAAAACATATTTTCAATCGTTCATCTTAAATTACTGATTATAATCAAGGAATTATCTCATAATCATGATTACCAAAAAGTCAAAGAAATTCAACTTTGATAGGAATATTTAAAAACTAGGCATAAGTTAAATTGTGATAATCATTCAGTTAAATGAGCAATTCTCTTCCACTTTTACAAAAATTTTTAAAATTACAAAAATTATTTAATTAGTTTTTAGCATTACAACAATTAATTGATAAGTAAACCATATTGAGAGCTTGATCCATTTGATAAGCATATATTTTAATCTAAAAAATGGTTTTATTTTTTACAGAATGAGATTATCGACACAATTCAAAGAATTTCTATATGTAGTGCAGTATATAAATTTAATTAACGGGTGCGTCACTACCGTCTTGCTATCGTCACATAGATTTAAAGGCAGGGTAAACTATGTGGTGGTGCTACGGGCCTTTTAAGTTTTCAACGAGGTTTTGCAGTTTTGGCATACGACGAAACTAAATAAATTGTGTCCGTACAAAAAAAGCTTCATTGTGAATTTATTATTCCGCCATTATCCAAATATCTTTCAAGTAACTAATCACATACCAGTAAAAGTTTCCGGAAGAGTTTTAAATACGTATAAAGCAAAAACATCAAACAGTATAAGAACTCTAAAAAATATCGAGAAAGTGAGACAAGTAATAACTCAGTTTACGATGTGTTCATTAAGGTCGTTGAACTATTAAAGACGAAATTGCATAGAATTTTGGACAAATACTTAGGATTTTATTCGTAAAAAATTCAAATTGTGAAAAAATTGCAAACGAATTATTTACCCTTTGAGGAGTGAATTTTTTTTCAAGAGTTGTTGGGTGAAAATTCTGAGATTTTGAGTAAGTTAAATATGTTAGATGAAACTCACTTTCATTTATATGCTCATTATATCAACAAACAAAATTATCGGTACTGCCAAAATCAAGCCAAAAGAATTTATAAAATTCCTTTATAGTAAAAACGTAACTTTGTAGTGCAATGTTTCAGTAATAGACATTGTTAATTCGTACTTTTTTTTAAGAAAGCAATGCATCAGTTTATCGTCTGAACAATACGTTTAAATACTCAATAAACTTTTGTCAAATGAATTACAGCGTTTAGAGATGCAAATCTTAAAATTTTAATTCGAACAAGTTAGTGCTACTAACACAGTGCGATTTTCAGTGGAAGTATTGAGAAATATATTTGTAAGCCACTTGAGTAATCTCACCATACATTCCAACATTCTACATATATATATATATATATATAATGTATATACATTATATATATATATATACATTATAAATGTAGTTGGTCTACGACCTTAGAAAATCACCGGGAACATCCACCTCCTATCAACGATCGTAAATAAAGATATAACAAATATTAGACAAAAATTAAGAAAGTCATACAACCATGCTTTAGATTTACAAAACATTTTCGAAATATTTCTAAATATGGTACTACCAGACGAATTCTTCTTAAACTTTGACGTGCGAATACCTAATTGATCCTCTTAATGATTGTGTTACTCGCGTAACTGATATTCAATATTTTGTGTGATACCAGGTGAATAAAATGGACAATAAATAGAAATATAAAATTTTTAAATAGTATGAATCTTTTGTGATGGAACAATTTGTACCGAAGAAATGAAATATAGTGTAGCGTTTTTGTCGTTAAAAATCTATTTTAGTACGTAAAATTTATAGGTTAAAAATTTACACAGATATAAATGTTTACATGAAATAGTAATTTACTAATTAAAAGTAGCGATTTTTATAAATGGTTAAACGCCCAGTTTTAATTTTCGGGTTCTATAAGCATCTATATCTTACGATTAAGGAAAATTGATTTCATGAATTTTCCTATCAGCATGCACATCTTTGAAACCGACAGAAAGATCATTTTCATTGTCAAATTATTTTATTCAACAACGCAATTTCACAGTTTTCACCATTTTGAAATACTGTTTTAATAAAACAGTATATCACTATTATAAAATGAAATTTTGAATCATGAACTAAATAAAAATCACTGCTAATTGTACTTTGAATATTCACGTACAATCCGTTTTTGGGGGATTTTTCAAGTCAAAATATATATTTATGACTTGACTTGATGCGTCTTTCTATACATAGTACATATTGCTTTAAGCGTTTTCGTGGTTAGCATATTTTTTATTGGATGTAGGAAGAACAACTAACTTTTTTGATCTTTTTATACTTGTGATCTGTTTCCACGAACAGTTACTGATTGCCGAATCCCCGTAGTAGATTCTACATCTAATAATATAAATTAATCTAACACACTGATATTGTATGTGTTCATGACATCTTTGTTTAAATCTGCGTCCCACTTCCCACTTTCCAATTGTTAATTTAAATGATTTATAATCAGGATAGTTTAATTGATATTTTTATGTAAAACGTTATATATATATATATATTTGTGTGTGTGTGTGTGTGTGTGTGTGTGTGTGTGTGTGTGTAATATATTATATATATATATTATGACGAAGTATTTTCAGTCATGACGGCTTCTTTTTTGTCTTTGTTCCGAATGATAGATTTTATCACCTTGTTTAAATATTGAAGTTAAAAAATAAGTTACAAATGTATAAATATAATGTAATTTTTTTTTTTAAATATAAAGTATGATGATTTTTTCTAAATTTTTGTTGCTCACACAAACAAATTTTAAATCATGAAATATTTAATTTATATAAAGAATTTTATATAATATTTTACTTCCTTGTACGAAGTAAAGGAAATATTGCGATCGCGAAAAATTTCGATTTTCAGATTTCAACGGAGATATCCATTTTGACTAGTTTCAGCGTAATGTTTGTATGTACGTATCTCGCATAACTCAAAAACGATTAGCCGTAGAATGTTGAAATTTTGGATTTAGTACTGTTGTAACATCTAGTTATGCATCTCCCCTTTTGATTGCAATCGACTGAACCAAAATTATCCAAAAAAAGCCCAAAATCAAAAAAAAAACATTGGATTTTGAACTTTTTATTAACTGTAGTGATAAGTCTCATTAAGAGATTTTCAATGATGTATAATAAGTGGTACTTATTTTCATTGGTTCCAGAGTTATAGTCAAATAAAATTTTAATTAATGAAATATTTGGATTTACAAGGGTACACATCGGTTCGAATGAGCTTTCATCTCCTTTTCTTTTTTTTAACTGTTATTTTTAATTTAAACATATTGATTTAATAATAATTATCAACCTCTGATTGTAAAAATGTTTTACAATATACAATAATTCAATAATAACAAAAAGAAATATGATAAAGTATCTGATGTTATTAATGAAATATAATTTTATGTACTTTTCAATAAAATAAAATAATAATAATAAAAGAAAGAGGAAGTGTGTATGTAATTTAATAGGCGTACAAAGAAGTCATGTGATATCCACATTAGTTATTTTTCTTTTGAAATAAGTAAGAATGATGTTTAATCAATCTACGAGAATTTTAATCAACCCTGAGTTCAACGTTGTCCTTTGGGAATGCTATTGTTCATAATCGATCAGATTTTAATTTACTGTTACTGTACTTAAGCAATATAAAATATTCCACTAAAATAAAGCGATAATTTCTACAAATCGAGTAGAGTTCAAACGTGTTACACTTTTCTTTTAATTTAAATTTAAGAGAAATTAATTATCCCTTTCAGAGAATATTATAATTTTGGTAAAATCATAGTAAAAAAAAAAAACAGGATCTTATCATTGAGAAAGACTAAGCACAAATTGAATAATTTTCATTGTTGACATTCAAGAATAAACTAATAATCCGTAACCGTGATTTTATAATATTCAACAAAATTTACTGGTATTTATATTAACCGTCCATTGTTTTATTCTATTACATCAATAGATTCCTTTTAAGTAATTACCTACCTTTAGTAGATCGATTTTCTATTTAATATAATTGTAATTTTTTTTTTTAATGGCAGAAAAATTTTGTTGGCTACATTTGGTGGACAGATCGTATAATGACTAAGTTAATTTATAAACTAAAGAAATTCGCTTCAGTACTAAAACTTAATTACAAGAATTAATAAGATACTTCGAACAGAATAAGTGAAGTATTAGATTTACAAATATTACGCTCACCAAGACAGAACTGGCTCGGTACATCTGTGACAACCAATGACAACTACCGAGAAAACTCTTTAAGTGTTACAAATATTTGACTTTGTATAAAGTTAATTTGAATAAACGCCACATTTCTTGGCGGAAGTTCAGAATTTTAAATATAGTATTTTTAAAGCGACTAAAATCTACTGGCTTTTATTTGACTTTTTCAAATCTTCTCAGTTCCAGCACGCATTAATTCCAGTGCATTTTATACTACAATTAGAAGTAAGATGTATTATAGAAGTATCATATAATGATATTATATATATACTTTTCATGATAAATATAAAGAAAAAAAAAACAGACAATTTGAAAATTCGAAATGATTCCACAAACAGAAAATATATTCTATTCCTATATCTGTATGTATCTACTAATAATTAAGTGATAACAATACTTTGTATTACTTACAATTTATAATAACCGACATCTTTAAAATCCGTTAATAAAATTGTAAGGAAATGTAACCTCAAAATTTAACAAATAATTTTTAAATAGGTATTATAAAAGATCGCGAAAATGAACTTTGGAATCAACACAAATTTAAAGTTGAATGTTCATTTGTCCACCGTCTAAAGAGTTATTAAAAAATCAAATTAATGGTTTTTTTTTAAATATTATTTTGAAGAAAATGTATATAAAAATAACTCTTCATAGTGATAGATTTGATGATTTCATTTCACTGGATAAAGATCGTGTTGATACTGATGAATTGTATGATGATTTGTCAGAATGTCCTTATCATTTACTTCCATATTAGTAGTATTACAATACTACTAATACTTTATGACGACATAAATGCAACTTTCTATAATGAGTACATATTGCTTTAAGCGTTTTCATGGGTTAGTATATTTTTTATTGGATGTAGGATCAACAACTAACTTTTTTGGTCTTCTTGTATTTGTGATCAGTTTTTACGAGGCAGTTAGTGATTGGCGAATCCATAGCAGACTCTACATCTT
Source organism: Zanna intricata (assembly GCA_010016005.3). NCBI lineage: Eukaryota > Metazoa > Arthropoda > Insecta > Hemiptera > Fulgoridae > Zanna > Zanna intricata. The sequence continues at coordinate 11,653 of JAAAKQ030201684.1, forward strand.
TTTTTTTTTTTTCTTTTCTTAAATGACGATGAAGAAATGCATTGACCAACGCACTGCAGGGTCTTCGCAGGGTTTGTCGAGCTCGAAGCCAGAACGCTAGTCGTCCTGACCTAGCATACAGCTAAGTGGGCACTGGACATGGAGCCGTAGCAACCATGAAACAGTGTTACTCCCACCC
>JAAAKQ030201717.1:0-11829 GCA_010016005.3 Zanna intricata
CCTAATTTTTGAAAGAAATTAAGTTCAATTATCTTTTTCACCTAAAGTCTTTACAGTAACTCACCGGATGTACTTCTTGCTTACTAGAATTACTTGTGGCATCACCCTAATCATATCAAAATTAATTCACATTGGAAATTTTGCTCCTTCACTATCCTTCTCAGAGAATACTCTTGCTGACTGATGTCTCACAGACTCTTCTCGCTAAACTGACATTATAATGTCTTGCTAGATTGGTTCGCAGAACTGATCTGGTCTTTAACTGGTTTTCTTGGGAGTATTTATACTCATATCCTCTTTACCAGACAGACCAGACCAAATTTAAAGTGTGAGAACAATCGACTGAGCCCTTTTGTTCCTATGCATTCCAAATCTTGGTCTGGTTACTTTTTTCACAGTACAAACAGAAATGTTTGTCCAATAAACAAATTTATTGTGTGTCAGAGGGCAATTCTCAATTGATAAGAATCCGTTACTCAGGTCTGTTATATCAGTCTTTTTACAATATATTTAAAGTTAAGGTTAAAGTTGTAGTTATTTTATGATTTTTTTTTTTTAATAATATTTCTTGCATAGCAATGATTTATTGCTCCTCTTTCCATATTATATAATGATATTTGTTCTGCCAGATTGCAAAATCCATAATTCTTAATTGCATAAATCAGTTTTATTAAAACTTTAATTGCAGATGTATGATAATGAATTATTCAAATTTGGTACTAATATGATCAAACAATAAAGAAATTCATCCTGGACTTGTCATGAAGCAGAGGATTATTATTAACAAAGGTCAACTTCCTAAATTTTTCTAAAAAAATGCTAAGATAATTAGCATTTTTTCTAAATAAACCATAATTCTAAATAAACAAAGTTTTTTTTTTTTTTTTAGGAAGGGGTGAAACTTTTTAGCTAATTTCTTTTATTCAAGAAATATTAGTCTATTAAATATGAAAGCAATCAAAATTTAAATTGTAATGGGTAACTTGAGAGATGGATTTAAATTTAAAATATCTTTTTAAAAAGTAAAGAAATATTTTTTGGGTACCACAAACTATCAAATGAGATGGACACTAATTTTAATTGTGGTTTGAAAGCCTATTAATGTAGAAGATATAGATTGCAAAAAACTCCCAGTAACTCCTTTTCTGAAGCAACGAATAACTAAAAAAAAAGAAAAATATATAAAACCCTTTTTTTTGGAAGGGAGAATCTAAACTGCCAGGTTTTTTTTGAAGGGGGGGGAGGGGAAATCTAAACTGCTGCAGTAAAAATTTGAAATTTTATTTCAGCCAAAAAATCTATCTCCACTCCCTTTTTTCAGTTTTTGCTAAAATTTATTACATTTTACCTCCTGAAGATAGTACCTGTCTACCAAGTTGGAAAAAAATTGGTTAACAGCATCCAAAGTTATAAGACCTTATACAAGTCAAGATAATACGTTTGTACAACATCTGACAAAAATAAATTGTTTGGACTTTGGAGCAATGAATAAAATTTTTTTCACAAATTATTTACACTTTATTTAAATCAATTTTTTTGTCAAAAAATGTAAAAAAAATTTTTCCCTACAACAGAAAATTTAAAAAAAATATTAATTTTTTAATACTTTTTTTTTAACAATTGTATATTCTTATTACAGATATAGATGTTATAGCAAAATATATCATTACAGTTGGGAAAGTACAAAGAGAAGTTAGGGTAATTGTAATTGTGCATAGGCCTTTTAGTTATTGAAAGAAGAATAAAAAAAATACAAGTAAATAGTTGAAAAAATTTTTAAAAATACAAAAAAAAATTCAGAATGTAGTTCAAGTATTTTCTTTGCAATAGTTGATTAATGACAGCCAGTATCCCTGAAAACAATACTAATGATGTTTAATAAACTTATTATTTTTAGTTTAATTAAATCTTCTAAAACAATACTGCTTGCATGCATGTGTATAAATTTATACAAAATTTACAACTTATAGATTTCAAAATAAAAAATTTATTGAAAATTTAGTATGACTAAATTTTAAGAAATAATATGCTTTTAAATACTAAAATGAGTATTTTAGTCATTTTTAACATTTATTTTTGTAATAAATTGATTCAGGGAATAACTTAATTTCAGTTTGAATTCAAAAGATAAAAATTAACTAATTTTCTTTTTAAATTATAGATTGAATTTTTTTCTTATAGTAATACAAAAGTTGTATCAATACAGACAACTAATAATTATCTGACACAATAATTTAATTTGTAGTTTCTAATAGTTACATTCGATGTATAATTGTTTTATGATTTATGCCTTTAAAAAATTATTATTTCATCCTAATAAACTAAAATCTGTTAGTATATTATAAGAGGTTACTTTTTATGCTGAATAATTTTTTATTTATTTTCTTCTATACATTTATTTGTTGTGATTAAGTGTTTACAACTGCCAATTTATTTTATCTAGGTCTCTTTGTTAGCGAATTAAAACCTTTTTAAGAATAACTTTGATAGCATTTATCTGTTTCTAATTAAAACGTCAATCAGTTTATTACTTTTACATTTTTGTTTTAATATGTATGAAATAATTAATTGTATAATTTATTTATTTTTATTTTTGTCATCCATCTGGGCTAAATAGAGTGTAAGATAGTATTTTGTAGGTTTAAAAATAGTTTTAATAAATTATTTATTTATTATCAATCTATAAATAGTGAAATAATTTTATGAATTAATATAGTTTATAACATTAAAAATTTCATTTTTACATTCAAAATTAACTTTGGGAACAAAATGTATTCAGATTGTCTGGATCCAATTTTTTCTTCAAATTGAAGATTATTTTAGATTTTATGAGGAATAGAAGGCATGGTTTTATCCAGTCAGTAGACACCTTATCTGCTAGTTTGAGAACCCCAGTTAAGAAACAAATTCGTTGAAAAATTCCATGGGTGTAGTGGTTGTTAACTGACTAAATTTACAGGAGCAGCTGCTATGCTAACTGCTACAAGATGTTAGCATGATGCCACAGATAAAACCAGAGTGGTGGTCGACACAATTCTGATCATATTCACCCAAGAAAAAGTATTAAAGGATAAGAAAAAGTCAGGAAAGGATAAGGAGTTATTGACAAAGGAATGGTCTGTGATTAGGATAGTTATATCTTGGATAAGATTAATAACAAAGGAAAGTGTCTAATATTTTTCTAATGAAACCATACAGGGTGTTTCATTTTAATCGCCATAGGCAATTTTCTCGTCAACTACATACAAACAAAAAAATTATCTGAATAAAACTTATTTAGATTGGAAGGGGACACTCATGGTGACCTTGAATTTGTTCTTAAACTTGACCTTGACATTATTTCAAGGTTAACACAATTTTTTCAAACAGAATGCCCTATTTTTGACCCCACCAATGAAAAGAACAAAACATTTTACATTGGAATATGTATTCACACAAATGACTTTAGAATTTTTTTTAAGGTCATATGGCTAACCATCAGAAATAGTGTTATACAGGTAGGTGATGTTATATTTTTGTAGATCATACAGTTCTTCTAGAATATTTATATTCCAGGAAATTTATCTTGCAAACTATAGAATGAGTGTAAAAAAAAATGACTTCAGAAGTTATGAGTTTAGGAGAGGGATATCTGATAGTGAGTTTGACCATGACCTTGATGTCCCCTTTGGATGTCCTCCAAGTTCATTGAAATTTTTCAAATGGAATTTACTCTTTTTGATAGCACCAATGGAAAGAGCGAAAAATGTCATGTCAACATACTTGAGCATAGTCATGAGTTTTATGATTATGTTTAATTTTTTCCAGCTTCTTGAAATTCACGGTTTAGTTGTTAACGACGTACGGTATCCAATTAACACATTACATTTAATGATTGAAGACAGTAACAAATAACAATCCCCTTCCCACAATTTAGATACCACTGACTGTAAATATCAGCAGAAAGAATTGAGCACCCATGTATCACTATCTCTGATGGTTATTCGTACGACCTTCAAAATAAGTTCCAAGGTCTTATGTGTGACTACATATTCCAGTGTATTATTTTCTGCTCTTTTCATTTTTAAGGTCAAAAATAGGTTATTCCATTTAAAAATATCAAGTTTTGACCTTGAAATTTCGGTTAAGGTAAAATCCAAGGTCATGCAGTGTCCCCATTCAACGTGAGTAAACTTTTGTTTAGGTCACTTTTTTTGGATTGTGTACAATTAATGAGAAAATCGCCTGGGGCGATTAAAATAAATTGCTCTATATATTAATCACCTTCCTTAGAATTTGCCAATGGAATTTAGTAAGAGATTACCAAGATCTTTTTTTGGTTTCTTTGACTAAGAACTTATTAAGTTTATCATGTATTAATATTTGGAAAAATGTTTTAAATATTGTTTGGTATGATATGATTTTTTTGTTATATTGTTAGTTGTTAATGGTTGATACTCTAGTTGTATTTAATCTGTTACTTTTGTTACAAGTTAATTTCAAGAAAGGTCATCTGGATCCTTTGAGTAGGTAGTCAAAGAAGTTTAGATCTCCTGAGAAGATTATATAAGCCTACATTAGAATATATATTTTAAGAATATTATCTATCTACATAATTCATGAACTATTTTAATTCTTTTATGAATCTGGTTATACTATTTGAATAAATTTTCATTGTAGACATTGTAAAAATAAAATAACAATGATTATTTTACTCTCTGATGTACCGTTTCTTATCTCTAATACAATAATTTTGGTGTAGTAAAACTGTTTGTGTGTGTTATTTGTTTGTTTACATAAACTATGTATTAACAATATGAATAAGACCTTAATTTCATTGTTAAAAAGTGTATATAGGTTTGTTTTGAAAATTTATTACATATTTAGGCCAAGATGTGAATTAAAAGAGTTTTAAAGATTATAGGAGGTAAAAATATAAAAATAAAATATTGTAAAATAGTAATGTATAACACCATAATGCAGTGTTATTACTGCAGTAAACGTATTCTCTGTGTAATTATTACAGAACTCAAGAATATCCACTTGCTCAAATCTTTTAACAGTTATTATTATTATTATTGGATCTGGGTAATGGATTCCTTCCAATTAAGAAGAAAGTATGATAAAATAATAATGAAAAGAATTCAGAAATAAACTGAAATGAATCTATTCTCAGGCTAACAGGCCTGTTTGAGAATCTGTTCTTTGCATTACTGACAATTGTCACAATGAACATCTGTTGTTCGACAAGAAGGGTTACTGGACAGGAATAGGAATCTATGGGAAAATTTAATTTTGCAGACGATAAAATTATCATGCTGTAACAATTAAGAAATAAAGTGGATACCAGTTCTATAGACTGGATATGAATACTATAGGGACCAATGGGACAGTGAGTGTTAAGCAAGTAATTTGTGATCATAATGAGTTGTGCTGAGAAGCAGTGTTGAACACAACTGTGAGATGGCATTACCAGTCAGCATGTAGTAATGGCGAATGAAGAGTACACACAACCATTCCAGTGTAGACAATGAGTGAATGCTGAAAGTTGTTCAGTGAGTTATTAGTAGACAGTAATGAAAGTGACACAGTATTAAATTAATTCATTAAGTATAGCATAGTTTTACTGTAAACAGTAAAGGTATGTGCAGAGAATTGTATGAACTTTTGATCTATCTAATCATATCTTGTTATTAATGCAATATAAGGTGTTAATATTAGTGATTATTATAATGTCTCTATTCAATTGGATTATATTCTGGTTTGTATGATTTAAATATATTTGAACAAATCTTGTCCTTATTTGAAATACTATTTTGCATATCAGTTTTTCTCTATTGTTGTTAATGTTATTGCTAATGCTCTCATTATTTATCTTATTTTATTTGTTCTTAGACTAATAAATTGTATTTATATAAACAGGTTTTGTTTGTTAGTCTCTCAATATTGTAGTTGAGCTGCAAACATGTGACATTATTATCATTAATTGCATCATAAGATTAAATAAAGGAACTAATTTTTTAGGTTTTATGTTTTACAGTAAGCGTAATATTAACTGGAAAAAATTAAACAACATACTAGTTCTTTGACCATTAAAAATGATAAAACTATTAAAAGTGTTATCAGTTTTTAAAATGATGTTATTCTGTGACTTATCACTGATGAAGAATTCAAGAATAAGCCACAACCTACAGTAATGGTTATCTAGTTGGGTTCAATTAGATCCAATATTACAGTTATTTTATAAGGTCAATTTAATAACAAAAATGAATAAACAATATTTAGAGTGCTGGATATTTTATAGTGGTAGTTTTTTTACGTATTGTTTGCAATGAAATTAAATTCAAAAATATTATTTTGTTTGATTCATTATCTACTTGGAAGAATCATTTTGAAACTATGTTTTAGTTTATTCATCAGTAAACAAAAACTTGTTTCTTGATGAAACTTTACAAGTTATTTGTTTAGAATAAATTTAGAAGTTATTTTGGCTTGAAAAAATTTATTAAAAAGTTATATTGCAATTAATCATTGTATTTTTTGTTTAGGTAACCACTTCTGAACTTCACTCCACAGAAATAATGAAGAGTGAACAGAAAGTAAGTACTTTTTTAATGTCTAAATTTTTTTATAACATGTTTGTTCGTGAAAATGTTTGTAAAAACATTTTTTTTTTGTTGCATGCAACTGCAGTATTTGATATATGTTTACCTTTTTTAATTATTTTAATTTATTTTTGTAAGCAGCTCAGTAATTGAATAAATATTTCTTTTTTTAATTCTCTTATGTTTTTATCTTTATACAGAATGAATCAAAACTGCACGCAATGCAGTTTTGATATACCTGTATAAAAGTAATGGTCTTTAACATTAAATTTAAAAGAAAATTTATCTTTAAAATTGGAAATATGCTTCTTAAGATATATATCAAGCTATTTTGCCATTCCTTTCTCAGTTCATTTACTATAACTGACATACTTAAAAAAAAAAAGTTATATCTATAATAATGTGAATGTAATCACCCCTCACACTTTTGCACTGCCTAATAGTGACACTCATGTTAACTATTAACTACAATGAATAACGTAATATTGTTAAATTGTAGCTAATTTTAATGCTGATATCTAGATTTATGAAATCAATAACAATCTAGTAACAGATATGCATAACAACTATAAACAATTACAAATCATCATTAACACAAAAATATCAACTTCTTCAGTTCAGAAGGATACCATGTCCTTTTCAATGTATAAACTAGAAGAATATGAATAGACTTCAATGATTGAACTAAATGTTATGATGCAATATACATTTATCCATGCCAAAAAAGATGAAAAAATGCTCATACATATATACACAGTACATAATCTTTCCACTTGATCTAATAGAAACTGAACTCATGTGCAGAGGTATTAATTCTAACATGAAAATGTTACATCTTTCTCTAAAAGACAAAAATTCAACAATATAAAGTTTTGTTAGTTATGTATCAAAGAGGGGGGGGGGGGGCTTAATTTTTTTTTGAAAGTATATTGAATTACTGCTTCAATAATACAATGCAATGATTTTTAAGTGCAATTGTATTTCTGCCATTTATTTTCATTACTGATTAATTGAAGCAAGCCAGAAGACTAATAGCACAAAGGGTCTCTGTGAAAAGATCACCTATGATATTTTCCATCAATGTAGCCACTATTGTGGTGGTGTGTGTTCAGCATTATGTTCACCTTCATAAACATTCTTTCACTATTAACTTTCATTTTGCACTCTTCTCTTATGTGTTTTTTGTAGTCAAAAACAGATTGTGTGGTCATCTCTAGTTGTCACTTAATTCTCTACACTTTCGTGTCTTTTTTTTGTATAAGACCACAGGGTATTATATCATAATAGTTATTTCCTAAAAGTATTTTCTGTGTCTCTTTTGGTATTTACATGTAGAGCAAAGAATTGCATGCTCCTTTATATACGCCATTACTGGTTTGTCACTAGACGGTGAATTCTGGGTTCATATTAAAATAAGTTCAAATTCCTAATAGACACTAAATTAAATGCTGCTATAGTAATATGTAACAGACAGAATAAACATTCTGAGTTTATTATTAATTAACTATAAATATAGAATCATTTTAATCTGAACAAAAACCAGATAATGATGAATAAATTATGAAAGCAAGCCGGTTAAATGAAGCTTCATAATATTGGATTATATAATAAAAACTTCATTGTCTGTTGTAATTTACTATAAGTATAAATGTTATGCATACAGATCATCACAAGTAAGTTCAAGACCAGCAACTGCTGTTCAAATTTGAAACAAAGTCAAGTGGCCCTTTGTTACCTCCTAAATTAAAGAAAAAACATTTTAAATGAAGTAGAAAAGAGTTCAGTCGCTTTCGAAAGAAGTTTCCTAACTATAACATTAGTGGTTGATGTGGTCGATTAATATATTTGATCTTCTGATGTGCGTATAAAATGTCTTTTCTATAAGAAAAGTGTTGTAAATAGCTGATCAGTAACAAAAGGAGCAACTCTTCTTCAAAGAATTGCAGATTAAGAAGAAAGATTAATGCCAAATTTCCTGCTCAGTGTACCCTAAGAATTTTAGTATGGTTTAATTTCACAGAGGAAACAGAAAACAGGGCTAAATGTTTTACAAGCTGAAACTCACTAAGCAATTTTCTTCTGACCTATGTTTATCTGAATTTTTAAAAATATTTTTGCCTACAGAATCATCTTTAAAGAGATTGCTGTGTAATTTGGAATCATTCACTATAGTATATTAATTTTGTGTGATTTATTTGTTGTAATTAATTGGCATGTAACATATGTAACCTAAAATAACCTCATATGTTAATTAGCAATAAGAGAAGTGATAATCTATTTAGCATATAAGAAATTTTTAGTTGTTTATCATTAATGTTTAGTAATTAGCATATTTCTTTCAGTTATCATTATTATTTTTGCTTATATTAGTCATATTCAAATATTTCATTGTTTTGTACATTCACTTCCATTATTTTTTTTTACCATTTTATTTTTGGCTTGTTCATTACACTTGAAATGTTAATCTGTATAAACATAGATAAAAAATAATGAATATTAACAATTTAAGGCAAATCTGATTCTTTTTGCTGTTAATTTTATCAATAAATTAAGAGAAAATAAAATAAAATTGCTTTTTATCCATAAAATCTATCTAAAAGAAGTATACTTGGAAAAAAATGTAATGAAGAAATGTTAGTAGAAGAAAAAAAATAGAACTGCATTATTAATATTTTATAAAAATTGCTCATGTCAAGAACAATGTACCTTTAATCTACTTATGCTTTGCAGCCAGATACTCATTAATAAATACAAAAAAGTAATAGAGGGAGGACCAAGAAAATCATTAGAGAATGTAAATAATTGAATCCAGTTAAGAGACTTGTTAACCAGTTTCTTAACATTAGATATTTTTGTATTGCACACAATCCCCTTTTGATTAAACTGATTTGGCTGACAATTATATTTTATTAATCAATTTGTTAATGAGATTCTGATCAGCTGGTCAAGTGAAATTGCACAGTTATTGCTCTTATTGCCCACTATTTAGCTAGATTGGTTCTATTGTTGGGCAAGGTTTCTCAGTTCCTAAGTCAAAAACTTTGACAATTTTTTTGTCACAGATATAATTCTTTTAACATCCTCAGAAAGATGGTACAAGTTGTATGCGATTGTGTGCTTTATTCTGGAGTTAGTAAGTGTAGACAGACTAATTTCATACATAAGGTAACAATAATGACTAATCAGGATAATGGTTTTCATTTTCATGTAATTTTTTTTATCTTGAAAATTACTGTTATATATCACAATTAATTTTAATAAAATTTTATAAACATATACAATGTTCCACAGTGGAAATTTTGTTTTTATTAAATCAACATTTTAGATTTTTTACATATTTTAAGTCCCCTAATATTTTAAATTGTAAAGTACTCTGCTGCAAGGAAACATGGTTTCTGATAAAGAAAGATACATTAATTTCTTGCTTTAGGCTAGGAGTCCTCACAAGGATTTCTTGAGAACTAACCTGATGACACCAGATTTTTGTAAGGATCACTTGTGTATATTACTAATTGGGGATTTTAAAAAGATCATGTTGGGTATTTTGTAACCTAAAATGAGTTCCTTTTTCTACTATTTGCATAAAGTTTTTTCATATTTGATTTATTTATGTAAAAGATTTTCAATTAGTTTTACTTTCAGGTCCAATATTGAATCTTGATAACGTTTCAATATAATATTAAAACAAATTTTTAAAAGTTATTTTATTTACAAGGCATTTTCTTAGAAAATCTAACATTTTGAGGTGACTCATAAACAGCAGAACCAACTGAAATATTTACTACAACGAAAACACTTAACATCATTTTATTCAAATTGTTAAGAAAATACAACTATAACAAAGTCCCATAAATAATTTTAGCCATATGTGATGTGATTTTTAGGCCTAATTCTTGATTCTTTGATGTTGACGGTCGGACTCTTTTACAGTTTTGTAATAGTGCAACAACATTAGCTAAGTTCTGAAGCAACTGCAATTCTTAAAATGCTATCAACATCATCATTAGTAAATTTGGATCAGTGCTTATTTTTTTATTCCAATTTCCAACTAATTGAATGTTGATTCACAAACATATGTGAATGAAAAAATATATACGTAGTACTTTCCGTGCACATTCAGTTAAGTTAGGATATTTGTTTTTTTTTCTTTCAATTAAGGACCAAAAGACAGTATAAGCTTTTTCTTTGATTTTCTCATTATAACCACTTTTCAGTTTTGTATCTTGCTGATGATCAATCAACTCATTTTTCAAATGTCTTGCCTCATTTCCAAATGTGGAAAATTCAGAAACATTTGTTGTTGTTCTTGTCCATGGATTTTCCACCAATAGAAATGGCCACTTTTTGAAATCATTAAATCTCCCAGACATTTCTTCTTTAAGATATGACAACACCTTCCCTAAGGCAGATACATCTTTCTTTTCATCTGGATATTCATCAAAAAATATTTTAACAGAGGGGAAAAGTAAAAGAACTGAAATAAAAAATGCAACAACCTACACGATAGGTTAAAAGTTAACTTCAATATGCAACCGTAGCATAAAACAAAGTAAGAAATAAAAATAAACTTAATAATAAAACTAAATAAACAAAACGCTACAAAAACATCAAACCTAATTACAGAATTACAAAAAAACCAACACACAGGAAAGATCAGGCGGAATCCTAAATTCTCTTGGGAATCCGTTTTCTTGCCAGTTAGTCGATAAAATTTTTAACGATTACCCATTCGGTCCAGTTTTTCCAATTCTCATGGAGATCTAATGTCAACCCGATGATGTCGTGCCAACAAATAGTCTCTGTGCACAAAAGTTTGTGTTTTGTGCATTTGTAAATTACATGATATGCGTCATCTAGTTGTTCACAATCTGGGCACACACCTGAGTCCATCTGGCCAAATCGCTGGAGTCTATCTTGGAAGGCACCATGATCAGAAAAAAATTTCGTCTTGCGTCACATACTTGTTGGTTTGGTAAGAGATGATGCGTGTAACGCCCATCCTCACTCTCATCCCATCTGTCCTGCCATAAAGCACTGCCATGTTGTTCTATCTTGTTAATTTTTTCTGAAGTTAGTTTGATGTGAGCGAATGATTCGTATGTAACCCAATAATGACTTCCCCACAATTATTTAACAATACTATCACGGTCACCAATTATAGTGAGAACATGATTCGTATAAAAATAACCAACATGATACCAAGCCTTCTCACAATAATTTATTTAACACAACAAAACAAACAAAC
>JAAAKQ030201761.1:0-11828 GCA_010016005.3 Zanna intricata
ATTGCCCCTTTAAAACAAATCTCATTGCCAAGACTAGAACTTTGTGCTTGCCTACTCCTTTCTCGCTTACTTCATAATGTTGTTCCTACATTACAAATAAACATTGATAAAATCAATTTATACACTGAGTCTACTGTTGCCTTACATTGGATACAGGCTGAACCTACAAGATGGAAAACTTTCGTTGCAAATAAGGTTTCCTAAATACAACAAAATTCTTTAAACTCTGTTTGGCATTATGTCAAGTCTAATGATCATCACTTTAATTGTAATGTAGACAATATTGATTTACAATGCCTTATTGAAGAACGTTATAAGGTTCAAGTGTTCCTTTCAACCTCACCTGTAATTGATTATTCTGAAAGGTATTATTCATCATTATCCAAGCTACTTCTTGTTTTAGATTTATCCATAATGTTAAGCACAGGCCTAATCTTACAAATCATAAAGTATTATCTTCAAATGAGTTAAATCTAATTCTGGAATTTTTCATTCATCAAGCTCAATTAAAACACTTTAAAACTGAAATCAATGATCTTCAAAACCAACAACCTATTTCAAAACAAAGTAAACTTGTTTCACTAGATCCATTTCTAAACAAAAAAGGTATGCTTCGTGTAGGAGGCAGATTAATTCTTTCCAATTTATCTTATGATAAAAAACATCAGTTAATTTTATATCCTCATGCAAATATCACAAGATTAATTATTCAAAGTGAACATCTACGTTTTGTGCACGCTGGGCTTCAATTAACTCGCAGTTCCCTCCGTCAAAGGTTTTGGATTGTAAATGCAAAAACAGCTATTCGTTCTGTAATAAGGAAATGTTTAAAATGCTTTCACTTTATTGCTGATAAATAGTCTCAGCAACTTGTTCAGTTACCTGCGTCCAGAATTACACCTTTAAGAGCTTTCGCTAATTGTGCAGTTGATTAAGCTGGTCCTATCATGATTCATTCATGGTGGGCAGAAATTCAAAACTCTTTCAAAGTCTTATATTGCTTTGTTTATCAACTATTCACATAAAACTTGTTTCCGATTTAATAACTGAATCCTTTATTGCACCCTTAAGGCAATTCACTCCCCGTAGGGGCTTTGTAATCAAATCTATTCAGACAATTCATAAGCTATGTTTATTACCATTATCAGAATAATTAAAATAAGAAATTCTTTTCGTTTGTACTCTCTTCTTAAACATAAGTGTACTACTGTCATAAGCGTGATTGTTGCAATATTTCAAACATTTGTATTTTTCAATATTTCTTTGTATCTTATAAATATTATCTTAAGGTAAAAATTGTTATTTTAAAAATCGCCCGATTTTTGGTGGGCAGTATGTTATGTTTAATCTATGCGTTGATAAGGTTGAAGGTTAGATACCGATAAGATCGGTTCATTCTTGTTACTGATTACAAGTCTTCGTGGTCAGTTGCAGTAGAGACACCGGGCCAGCAGCCAGTAGTACTTCAAACACGTTAGTTCCGACATACAACGTATCACTCATAAGGCTTTCATGTTAATACGCGAGTTTCTTATTCGTAAGTGTAAATTACAATATATTCAAGAAAATCATACTATATTATACTATTATACCTTCAACATCATCAACGCATATACTACAGTCTACAACAATAAATAATCGTTCTTATCATGATCTGGTCTTCATTTATTCAAAACGCTATGAGCTAATCCTTCTACTATGTTAAGGTATATTGGTCCTCTGTGTATCTATACAACGTCTATCTACAAAAAATTCTACAAATTTACATATTTATTGGTCCTCACGGTCAGAATGAAGCAACTAAACCTTTATACAACTGTGATTAGTTTTAACTTTTTTCAGCTTTAAAATTTCATAGCCTTTTCAATATAAGATAAAATATAATATGTTTTTTTGCAAAAACTAGGAGCCTTATCTGTCTGAATGGATCTTAACTTTTTTAAGAGTAGTTTAAAATATCTGGTGCTGAAAATGAACTTACTGTAGCTTAAGTCTTATATAAAGTATCATCGGATACTTTGAAGGTTTCTTCAGTCATATTATCAGAAATGTGTTTTCAGAATTTGTGTTACGAGGAAGTGATAGAAAGAAAGATCATGATACATCATTTGTATAACGCTACCTGGAAGTTTAAAAGTTGAGGTTTTGACTGTATTTTAAATTAAATTTTTATTGTTATTAAATCATGAGAATAAAAATTAGAAAAACCAATTAAATTTCATAGAAGAAAAGATCTTTATCTACATATGTAATTATTAGCTTAAAGGCAGTTTTGAGATAGTTAATATTATACATAAACTATATGGTCTGTCTACATAGCTCTTTCATAATATCAAGGACTACATAGCAACAGGAAACCTGTGTGTGTATGTATACTGTTTAAATATACTTTTAACTGCATGAGTTTCAGTAAACAGTTCACTCTCAATTATTTGTAAAATGATAATATTAGTTTACAGCTAATCGATGACTGTTTCTCTTTACAGGAGAGAAAGAACTATAAAGAAAGTTATTCAAGGCTAAAGAATTACAAAAGATAAAAAAATTATGGAGGCCTGCCTTAGCAAATTACATTTATTTACCATTAATTCTGAATTCACTGTTTTTTTTTTCCTTATATGGGACGGAGCATAAATAATTAGATGATGTAAAAGTTGCACCATGCCGGCATCTGCGTAGGTGGTGGGGGGAAAAAAATATAGCTGAGTAAAGCCTTCAGTCATGGTAGTGTAGGTCGGAAGGGTATCACACTTTTGCGGCAGAAGTGTTCTGTAAACATATCAGTTCTTCTGCTAATTAACGCAACAGACTTTTTGAAGACATTTTGAGATCAGAAAGGTTCTCACATGCCAAACAACTGGACTGAATCGGTCAGACAATTCAAGTTTAATGAAACCATCAACAAGAAGCGCACCTGAATGCTCTCAAACCTATAAACAGTGCAAAATGTATGGAAAGTAGCAGAAGCATTTCATGGTAGTCCTCAGCATTCCACTTATCACCATTAAACTGCCTTAAACTTAATCCACAGAACTGTTGGACACATCCTACATGAGGATTTAATATTCTATTCCCATAAAATGCACGACTCTATTCATGTGATTTGTTCATTTGCAGGCAATCGCTGCAACTAATTGAAGAAACACAGCAGAGAAACTCTGCGTGTTGCATTGAGAAGTCACTCGACAGTAAAAAAGTTACAATGTAGTGCGGTGTTAGCGCATTTGGAGTAATTGTTGGACTGTACTATTTTGAAAATGCTAATGGTCAGTCTGTTATGATCAAATCAGATCGATATGTTTCTTCATAAAGAATTTCATCAGCTTCATGTTGACACATGCCTGATGTAGATTCAACAGAATGGTACTACTGCCAATACAGCATAAAATTCCATAGTAGTCATCTGAGAAATATTTCCAACATACCATTTCTTGTTTCTGAGATGTTGCACGAACTTCCTGCTTGCCTGATTAATCAGATGTGATTTTTTCCCACAGAGCCATTAAAACAGGTTTACACCAACTAACATCATACTATACAAGAAATTCATGCAATCCAGGAGATCAACTGAGGAAAATCATGATGATGTGCCTTATGGCATAATGCTGGTCACTTGCGTGATATTTTCTTCGAAACAGGAGTTGAAAACTAAATGCTTGTCCTTGTTCTTTACTATGATGTACCTAGTTAGTATTTTGTTGGTAATTAAAGTATTCATTTTCAAGTTTTAAATTGTTGAACTGTTTCTGCTCCACTCTGTATATTTAGCATCATGACATAATATAAAAAATTCACTTTAATATAATGTTAAGTCATGTTTCAATAACTGACCTTTAAACAAGAGTAAACAATTTTCTATTAAATTCATTAGTTTTATACAAATTATGTCTTTCTTTACCATAATGTTGTAGTAACAAAAAACAAAATATTTAAAGTACTAATTATAATAAAATAGTGGTAGTGTGCAGCGCATAAATATGTTTCTGCTTATTGAATATATAAAAGGACAGCTAATGATAAGAATAACACAGAAGGAAGATAATTAAGAAGTAAACAATCTTTTAGTGAAGTCTTTTTCGTTTGATACTGCTATAAAAATAGACAAGTAAATTAATATTAATTCTATGATACTGCTTATCTGTAATATGTCATGAGAAGACCTAGTATTGAAATATTCAAGAGAAAAGCCTGCAATAGATTTTTAAATGAAAAGTAATCATGTATTATTAACATTTATGTATAAGCATGTGAAAGGTTATGTAAAAGATCA
The DNA here is from genome assembly GCA_010016005.3 of Zanna intricata. Lineage (NCBI taxonomy): Eukaryota > Metazoa > Arthropoda > Insecta > Hemiptera > Fulgoridae > Zanna > Zanna intricata. Next base: position 4,271 of record JAAAKQ030201761.1, read on the forward strand.
AGAACAAATTGCATAAAATTTTTATTGCTCTTTGAAGTTAAAATCTTACTCTATATTTTTACATAGTTAACGCTACTGTCAAGATGCATAGCAAATTGGGGCTAAGTAAGCTAAGTTACTTGTTCTGGAATACAGAACACAATCTTTTCAACATTTTTCAATATACATCAGCAATGATTATGCAGCCTTGAAGGCATAAGCTGATAAGAATTACTTTTTTTCTCAAAACAATGAGAACATGATCTTTTGAATGGAAAACATCAGCTTGCATTTTGTCTTTCTGGTCAACAAAGTGCATCATCATTCAACACATTTTCATTTTTAGACATTACATGCGACACCTGTATCTCATCGCAATAACTACATGGCTCAAGAAATCACCATCTTGTTCTCTGAACAAAGTCAAAAATTCTAACGCGCTACCCAGCAGTTTCATTTTGTGATGTTCTCTAAGGCCCTTAAGCACCTGAATAAAAAATTGGAAATTCTTTGCACAATTTCTGATAACTCAATTTTTTCTCAAACACAATTTCACATAGAAGTGAATACAAAAAAGCTCCTGAAAAATCTATAGAAAAAGTAGTGATGAGATGGACTGTTTAATCTTGTCAACTGCATGCACCAAATCATTGATAATCAATGATGGACACCTGCTCCATTCATCTTCATTAAACAATCATACCTACATCTGTAGCACTGAGTCACTCATTGCATTTAAGAAACAGATCACAAACTGAATTTAAGTTGTGTTGGATAACTAAAACCTTTTAAACATGCACACTAGTAAGCATACAAATTAAACAACTGAATAAGAATGGCATCAATCCAATTCTAACACATTAGGTAAATGCGAACGGTAGAGAATGCTCTTCTTGAATAGAATCAAGATCTTAGTGTTGCAGTGGCAATATATTTGCCTATACCTTGCGCACGCACGCACACACACACACTTTTTGTAATTGAAAAATCTCAATTTGATTCTGCAAAAATTATAGTTTTCAATAAATTTTATAATTTACTGAATTAATTTTATAATCAATTTAAATAAACTTTTATAAGTTTATTTATTTAAATAAAGTATATTATCTTTCTTAATTAAATTAATCTAGATTAAGGAGCAAGCTAAAAAGTTGGTTAAACTAACTTTTTTTACAGAAATTAAATAAAAAATATTGATAATAAAATCAGTAACATATTAAAGTAATGGCATTTTAAACAAGTAAAATTGTTTTACATATTACAATATAATATAAATGTCAAACATTCAAATGAATTTAAGTATATAAATCTACTGTCATTGGTAAAATTTATAGATAACTGTAAATTTCTTTGTAAGTACTTGTGATAATACATACATACAGCTAACTACAAACATTTCCAAAACAATATTTTTTTAAAGAAAATGTTATTTGTGACGGTGGTATCATGCTTAAAGATTCAATCAAATATTGCATTGTTTGAATCTATTACATCTATAATTATTTTCAGGATAAAACTTGTAAAGACTGCAGTAGCTAATAAATGAGAAATAGGGGCATTTGAAATATTGATTAAAATGTTCCATTGTGGAAATAAATTTAAAATAACCACCAAATAATATGTATTTCAACAAATATGTCACCTAGTTATTAATTTCAGCAATCTAAAATTTTTTCCAATGAGAAATAGGTGAACTAAATTTACACAAAATATGAGCGTAAATCAAATGTAAATTAAATTTTTGTTGCTGAGCATCTACGGTTGGTAAGACTGGGCCCATGCTTCTAGTATGCTTGGAGGGGGTCATCATTAGAAGTGAGGAGAGCTGGCCAATCCACACTCCTAACCAATAATGCTCACAATGTCGGAGCAACAGGTGCACTCTTTCACTGCACAACGCATAATTAAAAAATTTCTTGCTCATGAAGTAGTACAAGCGATAGAAATTTTCAGGAAATTGACTGCACAGTTCGAGAACCAAACACTGTCAAAGGCTCATGTGTTTGCCTGGTATAGAGTTCAAGGAAGGATGAGGACAAGTGGAAAATTAGGAACGATTGCCATCCTTGGGCCAGCATTACAGACAAGAACATTCGTGCCATTCAAGACATTCTTGAAGGCAATAGATGGATGACAGTGTCCAAAACTGTACAAAAGGTCAGAATAAGTTATGGGAGCTGTCAAGCGACCATCACAAATGACCTACAGTTCCGTAAAGTGTGTGTCAAATGGGTCCCTACCCTTTTGACTGCAGATCAGAAGTTGAGATATTTGGAGGTTTGTCAGAAGCTTACTGCAAGGTCTGCAAAAGAAGTTGATGGATTTTTGAGTCGGATTGTCACCTGCGACAAAACATGAATTCACCACTACACTTGCCAGTCGAAACAACCCAGTACTGAGGGATGGTGGAAAGCCATAACTTGACTATCAGCTGGCAAGGTTCTTTCAACTGTTTTTATTACCGGCCAGGCATTATGCTCATTGATTTCTTGCATGAGCGATGTACAATCAATGCTCCTTACTACTGTGAGCTGTTAAAGTGAGGGCTGCATACTGCCACAAAAGATGAAACCAAATGATTTGAGAGGCCATCTCCTCCTCCACAACAATGCCAGGCCCCATACTGCAGCTTTAACAAGTCTCAAAACTAGAAGAAATGCACTGGACTCAACTTGATCATCCTCCCTGCAGTCTGCACCTACTGCCCTGCGATTTTCATCATTGGACTGCTTAAAGAAGCTCTAAGAGGGCAACGATTTGAAGATGATGAGGACATGGAGGGATTCGTGTGCAATTGGCTCCTGATGCAACTAGCTTCATTCTACAATGCTGTGATAAAAAACTTCTCTTTTACTGGGAAAAATATATTTCTAAAGCAGGAAACTAAGTAGAAAAATAAATCATATTTGTCTATTATTTTTCAATAAATAAATTTAAAAAAAATAAAATAAAATTCTGTTTATATTTGATTTACCCTCGTATATGTCCTTTTATTGGTAAAATAAGTCACAAAGCTGGACTGAATGAATGAACACATCACAAAGATATAAAAAAAATACTTTTCACTTGAACCAATGTTCAGGTAATAAAGTAAAAACAATCCTATATGCCTCTGTAATAAAATAAACATACTAGTTGGATGTCAATTGATGGGAGGGGGTATAAACTAATGTAACTTTGTTATGACATTCAACATGTAATTTATTATAATAGGAAATGGAAAACATACAAAACTAATTCAACAGTATAAATATTTCAAATAAGAATTACTTCCAACAATATATACAATATTTCCAACAGATAGTTAAAACAAATTACTTTAACACGTTGAGTGCCACTCAATCTGACAAAATCTTTCTTAAAATCCGAATTCTAATTTTTTATAGCAGTAATAATAATTAGGATAAAATGGGAGGTTTTCTAACATTTTTACTTAAATATCACTTATAATACCACATATGTGTACGACCCTCTTGAAGCCGTTGGCCTCCTGAATGTATGCATGTTCAGTAGGGCCACACACAACCCTTGTGGTAAGTCGGCTGGTGGACAGTGGTGAGCCATCTCTCTGGAATAGGTAGGAACAGATTATATATTCCTATGTGGCTTGGATTAAAGGGCAACTAACTATTCCAACCTTTGATATAGTTTTCTCCAACCAGCATGTTAATCGATATCAGGAACAGCAGACATCTACTGCTCCACTAGACATCAGAGCTCAGTACCTTTCCTCAGCTCTAAGTATACAATTACATCCAGTCCCTACTGTTGCTCTATGTTATTACTCACTTTGGCAGCCTCTCATTAATTACTGCTTTGATCTATGTCAGTAAAATAAAAAAAAAACATAAATTGGTTTTCCTGCAGAACAAATTTTATGATATTATAAATAGATTGATTCTAGATGCTACGATTTAAATGGATAGCTCTAATAACAATGATTCTATTTGGTGTGCTTTTGTGGTTGATAACAGACAATACATGTTTGGCCTCCCCAGCATTTCTGTTACAAAGCTTTTTGCTATTCATAAAACCTTGTACTTGCTTGGATTTCATGACTGCCTTACAGGCAACTAGTGATGTATACCCCAGAGACCCTGATGTATGTGAGAGTAGACCAGATGTAATACAACAACGATCTTCTGCTTGATACCCAGCTATATACGAATTTCAGGCAATCAGCATATGGATAGTGCGGCAAAAGAGGCTTGTTTACAGCCCAATTTTACCAACTGCATTGCTTCTAAAGTGTCTGTTTCCTGAAGAGGGTAGTTCATGATGATGGGCACAGGAAATGGGATTCTACCATGAACAATAAACTTTGCCAATTAAGAACACTATATCATTGTTGAGCTTCTCATGCAAAAATAACCACTGAGAGGAGGTTATTATCTGATGTTCACGAATAGGGCATACTAGAATAACTCATGGATTATTGACGATGTAAACAGATGCACCAATTTGTGCTCACTCAAACTATCAACTAACAGTGCAGTATATCTTGGATTATATACGTATATCACGATTACATATGTGGATTTATCTGTAATGCAGCATTATGTCACAAGTTTAACCTAGGGGCTAACATATGAACAATTTTAGGGAATAACAAAAAAAAGTTCTTATGTTTTATGATTTCTTAGGGCCATCCATATAAACAACAAATGAACAATTTTAGGGAATAATGAAACAAAAATTATTTTATTTTTTACAATTTCATAGGGCCATCAATTTATATTCAAATATTTAAACTACTGTGTTTCAGCTACTTATGTCATTTGTCATAAAGCAGATGGTAATTTTATTATGTTAACCGGATATATAACATATATATATATATATATATATATATCTTTTTTTTATTTTGAAGTTAGAATATTCTATGTTTTTTCATTTTGAGATTTTTTAATTGTTTTTAATTTTTTTCTGTGTTTAATTCATTTTAATTGTAAATTTTTTTCTTCTTTTTTTAAAAAAATACATTGTGTTCGGTTGATGATAATGCAAAGAATTTTTGGCCCCCCCAAAAAAAACCATTTGGCGCAGACTGGATTTAATGTTTCTTATAGTAATCGATGTTAATTTATGTGCAACATAATTATGAAAATCACTATTGGTTATAAAATACAACTTATATTAGACATTTTTAATTCCATATTAATATTTTTTATTCTTAATATGCTGTCAAAAATTAGGCCACAAAACCCTACCCGTCTATACATAATTCCTTTTTAGGATAGTACAAATTAACCATCTTTTCATTAAAAAATTAATTAAAGGTTATATCTTATGAATATGATTACCTGTTGCTTGTTCATTATTACACAAATATAGAGCTCTCATGATATCGTAAATCCATTTCGCCCCATATAATTATGGAAAACCGGTATATTAAATGATGGGTATACAAATCTTTTATTCTGTTCAATTTAATGTTCCCCATGGGTGAAACAAATTCCAAAAACATGTGAAATTTGCCTTTTGTTACAGATTTCCATGATAAAACAAGATTTAGGGTTATTATTTCTTGTTCTAGGACTTCTGCATAATTATTAGTATCATTCACAAACAAAGTTAAAAAAATTTATCATAGCAGTTGAAAACAGCTTATAAGGCTTACCATCAACTGGAACGGGAATATGAAAACCAAGATTTTGAACAAAATCAACTTTTTATTTCTACTTAATTCTACTGGACCTGCACGATATTACTCACCATTTTCGTGTTTGTTGTATGTGGGTGGTTTTTGGTAAAGGTATATTTGTATCTATGTCATTTTCAGTTATCTAAATATCATCGTCATCAATTTCAGTTTCTTTATGTATCGTTTTCACAGTTGAGCTATCAGTACAATTTTTATCTTCACTCACATCACTTTCACTATCAGATCTGACATCACTGCCATGTAAATTTTCATATTCACACTCACTTTTTGCACTAAATTCATTGTTTCTACTCTCATTTCCAAAAATACGTTTTAGTTCTGCTGATTTCTTTTTAACATTAAATCACCTCTCTGACTGAGACAGATCCAGGATTTCACCATCAGCCATTATGAAAATAACAGAAAAGCCTTGGGACAGTAAATAATTTTAGAATGCTAAGTATTCAACTAAAAGCCACATAAAGGTTAACAAGGTGAAATGAAAGGCCAGTAAATGAAATAGATTCTGTACGACTTATGCATAGGCCGCCTTATGGTACCGACAGTCCCTGATATAACTGTGTAGTGGTGCCAATTAGCGGATGTGATGCTCAATGTGTTAAAAGCATGATAATAACCTATAATGTCTTATGTGAGAATGAATAAAAAATGTCATTATCACCTGTGGAAAAGAGTTAATAGATCTGAAATGTTTTAATAAAAATGTTACCTGAGAAATTATTATGATGACACAAAATTTACACAGTATAAAACCTGAAAAAATTTGTTTCGATTTAATAAATTTCCTAAATAATTTTTATTATAACTTTCAATAATAATATTTTTAAAGTAAAAATAATAATAATATAATGACATAACCTAAAATTAATAATATACATATATTTAAATTAAAACACATTATTTTATCAAGTATTTTTAAAAAAGCTATTATTACTCAGTATTAATTACAACAAATAATATATGTGCTTCTATCAAGTAGCTAGCATCTGTTATTAGACAAAAAAAAGTGTCTGCAGTAACAAACTATAAATAATAAAGCTTTTTAGTAGCCACTACTACATACATAAAAAAAAATAAAACTTTTTTTGTGGTGGTGAAATTTTTCAGTTTTTCTTTTTCTTTCAGGCTTGCCTATTTCCATTTAAATGATTGCAGAGGTCATAATGATGTCATCTGGATATTCAAATGCTTTGATTTTATTCGGTATATAATGAGTATCACAAAACCGATCAAAATATCTTCCGACTAAATGATGTTCAATAAAACAATCTTCTTTGCAGATTCTTAAGTTATCTGAAAAATAAACAATAAATTAAATTCATATCGATAAAAATTAAACTGATTTATGTTAACCACTGATTATAATTGAAAGGAGGAAAAGATAAATATTACATAAAATTTTTATTTAGCCACATCATGAAAAATTTAGAATTTCAGCTTTTGAACTAATAATAACATTGTAAAAATATCCTGAATATGCAGACTTAGAGAAATCCTCACAAACAGAAGAAAAAATTGATCAAGATGAGTTAAAAACCCACTGGCCTTATAAATAAAAGAATACAAAAAACAACAATAAAATCCAATCCTTCTTTCGATTTCCTGGAGTCTGTCTGTCGTTTGATTGTTCATTCAGATGGAAGAGTGTTTCTGCTGCATAAGTGGCTTCTGGTTTTGTAACTGTTGTAGTATCTTATTTTTGCAGTTATCAATAGGCATTTTTTATTGTAAGTGTACCAGGTTAATTTTTGAGCTAATTTGTTTCTTCTTATTTGAATCAAGGTTTTTTCATTTAGGTTGTTTGTTATTATTTCAGCAAGGTATTTAAATCAGATTACTCTCTCTTTATATGTTTAGCCTCCGGAACTACCGTAAGGTATTACTTCAGAGGATGAATGAGGATGATGTGTATGA
>JAAAKQ030201772.1:0-11827 GCA_010016005.3 Zanna intricata
TCATACATTAATTGCCATGTAATTTAATGTTGCATCGTTAATTTAATTATTACTTATATATATATATATATATATATTCATATTATTTATGTACATATAAAAATGGCTAACAATTGTTATATAATTATAATTTTAATTGATTTTGTTGTAATCAATTATAATAAATTGTAAATAGATAGGCATTATTTATTAAAAAGTATATACACATGTACTTTTAATGGTAGCAAAGGACAGCATATATTTATGTATTAGTTCCAGATAATGGAGAATTTCCTTTAAGATAACATGTAAATTGTTTAACTATAAGATAGGATACTTCATACATTAATTGCCATGTAATTTAATGTTTCATCGTTAATTTCATATTTTTGTTATTTATATACGGAGGCTGTTCAAAAAGTAATGATATAAAAGCTCTACAGAAAAAAAAAAATTTATTTAATCTTCCAAATTTATGTTCTTTTTCGAAACAACCACCCTCAGTTCTAATACACTTTTCCCATCATTCCTGCAACTTTTTGAACACGAACGCCAGGCCATCTTTCCCAAACTCCTTGCAGCACACATCCATAGCTTTGATAACTTCATGATTGTTCTTGAATTTCTGTCCCCTGAGCAGAAACTTCGAGTTCAGGGAACACCAGAAGTCGCAAGGAGCCAAATCTGGACTCTACGGTGGATGAGGTACAGTTGCAACGCCTCGAGTGTTCAAGAAACACGATGATGCATTTGTTCTGGTTTGAGCAGGCGCGACACCTACCTGCTTGATACATGTCGCATGGGCCAAATCATCGTACACAATTGAAAATGCGCTGCCAATTGAAATGTCTAAGACTGCGGCAAGCTCTCTAATGGTCATTTGTCAATCTTCACGAATAATAGCTGCAGCTGTATTCTGGAAAACCTTGGTGCAAGACGTTGAAGGTCACTCCTTGCACGGCTCGTCGACGATGCTCTCTCCACCATCCTTGAATGCTTTATACCACTTTTCTACAAGTTGTTTAAATCATTCAAGGATGTTATGAACCAGGTGATCAGAAGGTCACCTGGTTCATGTTATGTATGTATGTTGTATGATGTATGTATGTTATTTTGTTATGAACCAGGTGACCTTCTGGTCACCTGGTTCATAACATCTTCACCATTCATCTTAGTTAATAATTCATATGCATCTTTTCGGTTCTTCCTGAGTTCCACTTAAAATTTCACATTACAACATTGCTCTAACTTTTTATCCATGCTTGCATTCACTCACTACACCTGTCAACTTGAAACTAACTGTATTGTTGACTTTAGGTTATAAATGGTATTCAGTGCTGTCACCTTTCGCAACACATTTTCCCTCAGGGTCCCTATTATCATTACTTTTTGAACAGCCCTCGTACATATAAAAATGTATATAAATAAAAAAAATGGCTAACAATTATTATAATTTTAATTGGTTTTCTTTTAATCAATTATAATAACTTGTAAATAGGTAGGCATTATTTCTTAAAAGTATATACACATGTACTTTTAATGAGAATATTTGACAGGTCCACAAATATATTTGTCTATTTACACATTAATTCCAAATAATGGAGAATTTCCTTTAAGGTAGCATGTAAATTGTTTAATAGTTCATACATTGATTGCCATGTAATTTAATGTTTCATCGTTAATTTAATTATTACTTATATATATATTCATATTATTTATATACATATGAAAATATATATAAATAAAAAAAATGGCTAACAATTACCGTATTACACCGATTTTAAGACGCCACTGATTATAAGAATCACTCTAAATGTTTAAAGCTAGAAATAAAAAAAAATACCTAAATTAAGTATTTTTATTATTATAAAATGTAGAATAAACAAAAATGTGTATATACTTAAGAACTGAAAAATATATTTTATTCAAACATTTTGATCATAAAAAGATGATCAAAATTTTTTTCATCTTCACTTTCTGATTTAGTTTGATGGTTCAGAAGATATTTTATGGGAAAACAATGAATCAAGAGCATTGGTGATGCAGCACTTTTAAATGAATCTTTCACTACTGAATTTGAAATTTTGTTCCAAGCATTAGATACCCATTTCTGCATGTTTTGATGCGGGTGTCTTTTCATTTTTCCTGAAGGTGTCAATGGATGATTGTCCATCCACAATTAGGATTCGTATTCTTTTTTTCAAATAATCCTTAAATGGCTTATTAACTGAAACATCAAGAGGCTGCAATTGGCTAGTCATGCCTTCTCCAGATATAATCACCACGTCAGTATTCTTATGAGCTAAATTACTTTTTATGTTGTCAGTTAAATGCCCACGAAGTGCATCAAGAATAAAAATACTGGATGGATTGCTTACAGCACCTGGACATTTGTTCCAAATAATTTTTATCCAATCTTCCATACACTCATTTGTCATCCATCCATTTTTCTGTGCACAAACTACATCTTTTGGTATTGTTTTCCGATTTAATATTAAATATGGTGGTAATTTGTTACTGTCTGCAGTTATACACAGTAACACGCTGCTTTTCATAGCCCACACTCATGATTTTAACGTCTTTTGCACCTTTCATATTCACAGTATAATTCTGAGGCATATCAAAGAATACAGGAGTTTTGTCTGAATTACCGATATGCTTAGAATCGTAAATAGATTTCTTTCGCTACTGAATTATGTAGCATTGAAAATTCAATAATTTCAGTAGAAAATCAGAAGGAAATTTTTTAAAAAAAGATGTTCGATGCCTTAATGATAAGCCAACATGTCGCATGAATCGTTCACACCAACCTCTTGTTGCTTTAAATTTAACATCCATCCCTAATCTTTTAAAACTTTCTAGTGCTTTGAATTGATTTTTTTCTCTTTTAATTGGCAATCCCTTTGCATTATATTGTATCCATTTTGATGACATTATAAATAATAAGATTATACTGTTTTTAATAATTAACCATAATCGACCGTTACCACACAGTAAATGCAAGTCTACTGCATACGTCAGGTGTGTACGTGTCGTTATATCTAGCAGTCTTCAACCTCCTCCATCAAATATAAGATGCATCACGAATACAGAGGCATAAAAATATATAAAAATGTGCATCTTATATTCGATGTAATACGATATTATGTATTTATAATTATAATTTTAATTGATTTTGTTTTAATCAATTATAATAAATTGTAAATAAGTAGGTATTATTTATTAAAAGTATATACACATGTACTTTTAATGAGAATATTTGACAGGGCTACAAATATATTTGTCTATTTACATATTAATTCCAAATAATGGAGAATTTCCTTTAAGTTAGCATGTAAATTGTTTAATAGTTCATATATTAATGGCCATGTAATTTAATGTTTTATCGTTAATTTATATATATAAATAATAAAAATGGCTAACAATTACTATATATTTATAATTATAATTTTAGTTGATTTTGTTTTAATCAATTATAATAAATTGTAAATAGGTAGGCATTATTTATTAAAAGTACATACACATGTACTTTTAATGAGAATATTTGAGAGTCTACTAATATATTTGTCTATTTACATATTAATTCCAAATAATGGAGAATTTCCTTTAAGGTAGCATGTAAATTGTTTAACTATAAGATAGGATACTTCATACATTGATTGCCATGTAATTTAATGTTTCATCGTTAATTTAATTATTATTATTATATACATGTTATTTATATACATATAAAAATGGCTAACAATTATTATATAATTATAATTTTAATTGATTTTGTTGTAATCAATTATAATAAATTGTAAATAGATAGGCATTATTTATTAAAAGTATATACACATGTACTTTTAATGAGAATATTTGACAGGTCCGCAAATATATTTGTCTAATTACGCATTAATTCCAAATAATGGAGAATTTCCTTTAAGGTAGCATGTAAATTGTTTAATAGTTCATAAATTAATGGCCATGTAATTTAATGTTTCATCGTTAATTTTATTGTTAATAAATGTTATTATATGTAAATAATATTTATTGTAAAAAAAAAAAAAAAAAAAATGGCTTTAAATATGGTAGTATATTTAAATAATATATGTGTTTTCTGATATTTATTTTTGATTTTACAGTTGCAGACCAATTAAATGCATGATATACGAATATCTTACATAGTTTGAGTAAGCAAAATGTATGAAAAATTTAATTAAAATTAATCTTATCTTTAGTTAACTATTTTATAACTTGCGTAGTACAAAAATTGAATTTTATTTCCACAGAAAAATAATAATTTATAAATATTTACTTTTTAACGTTAAGATTCGTTGTTTATTTAATATGTAGCTCCTGATGTAAGCAATTGTAAAAGATCCATACGCCAGGGCAATAGCCATTGTGTAACTGCAAGCTTGAATGATCAGCCCGCACATCACTGCTATAATTTTGTTCTTTTGAAACGTGGGAGGGAAACAACACAATTACTCATCTCTTTTTAGCATAAATATGATGCATGATAACGTGTGTCAGATGGTAATCGTAGCCACACCAGACTTGCAGTTTTTCGGCGACAATGTATTTAATAATTTATGAATAATCATTATTCATATAATAATACAAAATAAATCATAATTCTTTTTTATGTTAATTGATGAATTTAGAATCAGTTCATAAGGTGAATATAAAATGTTTGTCGGTTAATATATAAACTAAACGGAATTTAAATCTGGGTCTTTGCGTCTAGAATTATAATAACTAGAATTAGAATATTTACAAGAAGAAAATTAAATATTTATTAATTGAAATATTGCACAATTCTAATAATATACATTAAAATTTAAATAAATTATTACTAATCATTGACTTGCTGGTGCATTCTTAGTAACAATGATATTATATAATAACAAAGAATTAATTTAACTCAAATTTAATGGTTTTTAAAAATCAAATTAATAAACTTTATTTTTTATTACAATTATAAATTATAAAATATTATATTTTTTAATTATGAAAATCGAATAATTTTTATGTTAATAATTAATTTAGTTACGATTTTAATAATAATACATATGTATCTATTGATTTGTATTTAATAGATCAACCCAAATACAGAATAATAAGTGAAATAGAATTACTTACCTTCTGCAGCGCGGTGAGGGGGTGTCAGATGCACATAATACATGGCCAGAGGTCATATATTACGTGCATCCAACAAGCGGAGGTCAGAATGCTCCAATGAGACAGGGAGACCCTGATGGAGGTTCTTAAAAGATCCGTGCTAAGGTGGGGTAGATTAATATGCTGCCATGGTACTAAGGAACGACTAATGACATGCTTAACGGTGGTTTCAGCTGCTTCTACGGTGCTTAATGAGTTAAAATAAAAATTAAAAAAAAAAAAAAAAAAAAAGGTTTCATTATATAAGCAGAAGTGCTTTCGTTAACTTAATTCGCATCATCATTTGCATTACATTTTTATATACATATTTCAAAAAGCATCATAAACTCAAAATATATATCATATCACTTATTCACTTAACTTCATGTTAATTTTTTTTTAACATAAAATATAATTGAATAAGTTATATGATATTACAAATTATGAGTTTATGATGCTTTTTGTGTATATATATATATATATATATATATATATATATATATATAAATGTAATGCAGATGATGCGAATTAAGTTAATGAAAGCGCTTCTGCCTATATAATGAAGTAAGAAATCTTATTTCAATTATTCTGTTCTTTGATTGATCCTTTAAATATAAATTAATTTATATTGGTACAAAGGAGTATGGTTCATAAAAGAATTGATTTTAAAAAGGTAATATATTTATTAAAGTAATTAAAAAATATTTTATCCATCTTACAATCAACAAAAATGTATTTACATTCTAAAGATCTTTCGGTTTCTTTAAACTATCACCAGGCAATTAAAAATATTATAATTTAAAAATTAAAATGACTCTGTCATGATTGACTGACCATCGTAAGTATATTCATTATAAGAGTTAGATTAGATTTACTGACAATCAACAGAGTAACTGTTGATTGTCAGTCATTATTGACATTTATTTTAATACTTTTAATAGCCTGATGATTATTTAATTAAAACGAAAGAACTTGACAAGGTAAATATAACTTTGTGCCTTGTAAGGTGGATAACAAAAAATTTTTTTTAATTACAAAACAATATAGCAAAATCAGTTTTTCCTTTATTATTTATCCATATCTTTCTCTGTACAAATTATGTTAAAGACTAAATGTAAAACTCAGCAATCCACCACACACTAGAGAAAATTAAAAGTTCAAATGAATAAGTAATAATAAGGTAAGAAATATATATATATATATATAATTTATGTTGTTATAATTTTAATAATAATAAATTAATTAATTATAATGATAAAATTAATGTTTACGCATGTGTACAATAAAAATATGTGTATGAATGTTAAAATATATAAATATTATTTATTAACTCGTAAAAAAAACTAATATTAATTGTAATTATGACAGTATAAAACTGAATGCTAGCGCTTCTATGTATGAATGTCTTAATAATAACACAATTAGTAAGCTTTATAATAAGCAATGATTAAAAATTAATTATATTAATGCAATTTTACGTTTCATGTAATGATTATTATGTACTTATAATTTTAATTGATTTTGTTTTAATCAATTATAATAAATTGTAAATAGGTAGGCATTATTTATTAAAAGTACATACACATGTACTTTTAATGGTAGCTATCAACAGAATGTATTTGTCTATTTATTAATTCCAAATAATGGAGAATTTCCTTTAAGGTAGCATGTAAATTGTTTAATAGTTCATATATTAATTGTCATGTAATTTAATGTTTCATCGTTAGTCTATTATTATTTATATACATATAAAAATATAAATAAAAAAATGTTTTTAAATTTGTTTTATATTTAAATGCATTTTTTGTTAATTATTTTAAATATTATAAATTTTTCAGTAATACTTTTATAAAAGGACACTTTTGTTTAGTGATTGTCATTTTTTTAATTATTTAATCTCTAAGAAATAATTAACAGTACATAAATTTTTTGTTTTTAGATTCTTTTATATTTATAACTAGCCATATTCACATTTTAGTTGTTCTTTTTTAAAATTTATCTAAACAGTATCGAATTTTTACTCTGAAATAGTAATTTGTGAGAAATAAGAAGGGAGAAATTGTGCAGGCAGGCAACGTTTATGTAAAACAAATTGTTAGGGATGTAGGATGTAGGAGGTATACTGAAGTGAAACGACTGACATTAGATAGGGAATCTTAGAGAGCTGCATTAAACCAGTCAAATGACTGAAGATAAAAAAAAAAAAAAGATGTAATTTGAAAAATCTGATCTGTTTTAAAGTCGACCAGTTTGTATATTAATTTTATCACGAGAACTCCTTTTAAATTAATGTATGCTTTTTTTTTCTATATGCTCATAACTAATTATCAATCCTTTCTACAAAGATGAGCGTATCTGATAGTAGTCTTATTTTATTGATGATCATCTTAAAATCAATTATATTTATCCTTCTTAAAGGTAAGGTAAGGACAACTTTATAATCCTTCAAGCTTCATAATTTAACCCATCGAGTCGGTCCATCGGTTAAACTTGTCATCGTAATTCAGCTGATTTGCAATGTCGCGTTAACCGTTAGACCAGCTCGGTGGGTTAGGAATAGTTTATCTGTGATTGTACAATGCTATACTTAATTTACATTCACATATTATCCTCTGAAGAAATATCTTACGGTGGTTCCAGAGGCTAAACAGAAAAGAAATTTCTTGCGGTATTAAATCTTGTTTTATTTCTCTTTCAACATTGTTTCATTTTTTGAATTCATTCGATATTCTCTTCTAACAGGTATCTTACTCAATTTATCATTCTTTTCCTTATATAATTATTCTTTCTGATATTCTTAAGAGAATACCTCTAAGGTATTTTTTTAGTATATCACCTAATAGGTAATTATAAATAGAAAGAGTCCAGTGATGAAAGTTTTACTATCAGTACGTATTATTTAATTTGAATTACGTGTAATATAATATTTTAATTTAAATGTTTAGTATTGTTGTTATTGTTGTTTGTTACTCAATATAAAAATAATCGTAATTATTATTATTAAAATAAATATTTGTAAATTTACAGTAGATGGAAGAGTTAAGGATTTTTTTTTAAATTTATTTTTTATTACTTTAATATTATTAAATTTCTTACGACTTTAATGATAATGAAACTTAAATAATTTTCAGAAGAAAAACTTTTATTTATTTTAAATACAAAAGTTGAAATTAGTTTTATTATTCATGTTATTAAAAATAAAAATTAATCTGTAATCAACCCAAAAAATAATGGTTAACGTTAATTTCTAGCGGTCTTAAAAATAATCACTACTGTTTAATATATATAAACTACTGAATATCTAATCTTTGCTCTCTTTTGAACGAACATGTCTGTAAATTTTATTCAATGAGTATTAGATTAGTGTTATTTCAATTTTTAAATTCAGCAAGTAACAGTTTAGGTAGTTCTCCTTTACATAGCCTACCGAGCTGATCTAGTGGTTAACATGACATTACAAATTAGTTGATTTTGAAATCGAGAGTTCTAAGGTTAAACTCCTAGTAAAAGTAGTTTACTTTTATACGGATTTGAATACTAGTCCGTTTACTTTTTATACGGATTTGAATATTAGAACACCGATGTTCTTTGGTGGTTGGGTTTCAATTAACCACACTTCTTAGGAATGGTCAACCTCTGTTTAGCCTTATGAACTACCATTAAGATATTATTTCAGAGGATGAATGTGAATGAAGTGTAGTCTTGTACAATCTCAGGTCGACCACTCCTGAGATGTGTGGTTAATTGAAACCCAACCACCAAAGAACATCGGTGTTCTAATATTCAAATCTGTATAAAAATAACTGCCTTTACTAAGATTTGAACCTTAGAACTCTCGACTGCATAATAAGGTCATTTGCGGTGTCGTGTTAACCACTAGACCAACCCGGCGGGTTAGGAATGGTTGACCTGAGATTATACAAAACGATGATCATTCGTATTCATCCTCTGAAGTAATACCTTATGGTAGTTCTGGAGGCTAAACAGAAATAAAAAGATAGAAAAAAAGAGGTCTCCTCTACACATAGTAATTTGATGATATAAATTAAGCCATACTCTTTCCAAGAATGCACAAATTCAGGAAAATAATAATATATTTATATACATACATGTGAAAGATATATAATTATATACATATATATGTTATATTAATTGAATAGAAAACAATTTATTTACATTGCTAGATTATTATAAGCAGATTGAATCATATTTGCTTAAACAAACATTATTATTCTAATATATATTTTTTTTATTAATTATAACTAATTTTCTAAATACCCAGCAATATAATTTTAGATCTTTTATGGGTAAAATCTGAGAAAGGACTGTATTTTATAATCTTAAAAAAAAATTTTTTATCAACTAAGCTCATTTCATTTACAGTGGATTTTAGTAAAATTAAAACATTTAACATAACTTAAATACGTTAAATTATTTAAGTATAATTTTGATAATTTATAAATAGATTTAAATAATTTTAATTACTAATGTTTTGAAAATATTAAATGAAAATTATTTATTATTTCATTAACATGAATTGTTGTAAGAAAAGTGAGGGGTTGTTCTAGTCATTACTGTTTAAGTATTTGTATATTACTCTGTATAATATATATATATATATATATATATATATATAAAACATATACACACACATAAATAAATTTATACTAATATATATGATAGTAATCTTTGTTAGGTTAGATTTTATAATTTTAATTATATATATATATATAAGCTCAATATGATTTTGAATGTCAGTATTTTATATGACAGTTTATATATTATATTAGCATATGTGTACTTATCATAATTAATACTGTGTTAACAGCTCTTCATAATTGTTATAACTATTATTTAATAAATGCCTTAAAGATTTAAATATGTTTGTGTGTTTTTTTTTTTAAATTTTTAATCTTACATAAATAATATCTAAACATTCTCTCTTTTCTGTTTAGCCTCTGGAACTACGATAAGGTACTGCTACAGAGGATGAAATGTATGAATGTGATTGAAGTGTAGTCTTGGAAAGTCGACCATTCCTGAGATGTATGGTTAATTGAAACCCAACCGCCAAATAACACTGGTATCCACTATAGCTGGGCTCTGTGGCGCCGTGAGTGGTAGCGTCTCGACTCTTCATCTAGAGGTCCTGGGTTCGAATCCCAGTCAGGCATGGCATTTTTTTCACACATGCTAAAATTCATTCATCTCATCCTCTGAAGATATAACATAACGGTGGTTCCGGAGGTTAAAAAAAAACATCTTTATAAAAGTAATTGTCTTTACTAGGATTTGAACCTTAGAATTCTTGACTTTGAAATTAACTGATTTGCATTGACAAGTCTAACCGCTAGACCAACCCGGTGGGCTAATTAAATAATATCTGATTATATAATAATTCATTATATAGATCGCATAAAGAATTTATAGATGTAATACAAGGACTGTCTGTAAAAATTCTCCACCTAACAAAATAAAAAGATTTTTCAGAATTTTCATTTGAGAAATTATGATTAAACAATAGAATGTAGTTTGTGACCTTATCACTTGGGAGTAATTTTCATCCAGTAAGCCATTTCTTGTTTGGGAAGAACAAGTAATAGTTGATAGCAAAATGTGGTACATGTAGAAGAATTAAGTCATGGAGTTCTGCTACTCTAACCCAAAACATGTCTCTGGTACATTATAGTGAGGAAAAGCTCTTCCATTTTTTCCCAGATGAGATGTTTACCCTAATTAGCATCAATTGGTTTACTACTAAAGCTTAATACTTACCGGTGATAGCCGTAACTTTTTCTAAGTAGCTTTTGCGCTACACTAAACCTTGAGAATAAAAAAAAAACTTATATTTTTATTGCAGATAGAACCATTTCCAGTTTCTTTAATGCACTTTCAACTATACTTACCCACCACTTGGGACTATCATTTGGTCCAATTTTACATCATTCAAAACAGTGTTTCAGGTCATTCTCTGAAATCATCTTCACCGGTCTCTGTCGCTTTTTCATTCACGGCTTACACCGTCTCAAACCTAGTTCCGTTAAATGCTTCCTTCATTTTCGGGAACATAAATAATAACACGGGACTAGGTCTGGTGAGTAGAGACCGGCACAGGGATCCTACGATTATCCAAAAACGACTTAACAATCGGTGGGGTGCGGGCCGAAACGTTGTCCTGTTGCACAACTCGGGTTGCTTTCTTCTTACTCGCTCATGGAGAGTAGTTAGAACCTCAAGATAATATGCCTTATTCGCAGTTTGACCTTCAGGAGGGATGCGATCACCTATTTTTTCAATGTTTTAGTCTGTTTTGAAAGCGAAAGCACGTCCTTCGATTTCTTCTCGTCCTTTGAACCGTTTATGCCACTCAAAATCCCGTGCACATGACGTATAGTCATTACCGTACGCCTGTCGTACGAGAGTATAGGTCTCTGTTGTGGACTCGCCGAGTGTCACTAAAGATTTCACGTTAAAGCGTCGCTCTGTTAAAATACCTAACGTTTTTCCGACGAACGAAGGCTGTGGCCTGACGGAACAGGTTGCGGTCGTCACATCAGCTGGAATGCAAAGGCGCGTCCAGACTTATTGTATCTGAACAGTATCCATACTGTATCGAATATACAGGGCTTGGGGGGATGGTACGCCTCTGGTTTATTTTTAAGGGCAACGGGGGCCCAAGCGCTCACCAACCACATAAATTTAA
>JAAAKQ030201783.1:9843-29374 GCA_010016005.3 Zanna intricata
TTCCAGTGTCTGCGGTTAACAAATCGTAAACTATATGCTGTACGGATGCATCATTAAAAACTTGCGCAATACCGTGTGGACACTATAAACGAAGAGACTAAAATGGATAGAGTCGCACAGCTTCGTGGGACTCACAGACGTACAGCTTGCCACATCGATCAACTTTTTTAGTGTTGACTTTCGGTCGACCACTTTTGGCTGCATCTGTCTCATTCCCTGTTTCTTTGAACTTGTGTATAGCAGCTTGAAGGAGGATTTGCTTGGTGCATACACGCGGTAAGTTTCTGTGAAGGGATTCTGAGTCTTGGCATAACGGACACATCTAGTATATTGGAACCCGGTAGGCGGGGAGATCTGTTAGTGGCAAAAGATACTCCCCCGGACTGAGTTTTGGCTAACAGTTGGTCCGGTCTGGGGGAGTAGGGAAAAAAAAATAATTTTCGGATACCATGAATATTCGCTGTCGTGTTATGGAATCTAATTTTCTCCTCAAATACATCAGGAGCAAAAGAGGGACGTAACGTAAACTAAAACTAAAAGTTTACGTTACTTTTTGAGGCGCGTGATTTTTGTACATTTCTATAGTAAACATTTAGAATGTTAATAGGACGTAGTTTACATCCCAGATAATATTATAAGGATAGGAATGAAATTAAGCACTTTCATTTTTTATTTCAATTCTTTTTAACGAAACTTTATGTATTTAGGGTGTATTCATGTATTCAAAGTTTTCCACAATAGGAGCTCAACGGCTGAACCGAATTAGATTATAACCCTGGGAATGAATCCTTACGTTATCAAGAGTCTCATAGGCAATATGCGCTCACGCGCGCGTGTGTGTATGTGTGTGAGAGAGAGAGAGAGAGTGTGTGTAAATGTATGTATATATATATATATACATGTAGTAATGGAGATTTGCCAGTTAAAGTATATAAACTTTAATGAATTGAATTAATGAACTATGATATTTGAGCATCCATCACTGTGTGAGCTGGGTTTGAACTGAATTATTTGAATTAATCGAATGAATAATATTACAAGAATAATAGTATTAAATTTACGTCAAACAAAATAATATTAAATAATTTTTTTTAAATTTCTATTTAATAATAATTGAATTTTACAAAATATTCATCGGAATGCGTTTAATTATCGTATATTAAAGAGCAGTGTTTGTTAGCAACGATTTATTTTTACAGTCGTGTTTTTTTATTTTTAATATTTATCTTTTGTTGTCAGACACATTTTGATATGTTTTTTTTTTTTTTTTGGAAGGCAATAGATTTTTTTTGCAAGTGGGATATAAATATATTAGAAGGTATGCATTTTTTAATGGAAGGAATTCCATATATGTAAATACTGGAACGAAATTACTTTTTTATATAATTGTTTTTATTTTTTATAAACACGGTTACTTAAATAGTACTTAGTAAAAACTTTTCCCATTATAATTTAAATACTTATACTATTATTATTTAGTTTTAAGTAGTTTATACACATAAAGTTTTAACCTCTTTATAAATTGATAATTACACTCTATTTGAACATACAGTCCTTATGGTAAAATATATTATTTTTAATATAAATAGACAGGTTCAAAATAAAATTAAAAGAAAACGTAATTTAAATTTATTCATGGTTTATATTAGTTTCAATAATTATTAAAATACGCAATATTAAAAAATAAAATATGGAAGAAAACAAAGTAATCTAAGAATTATTAATTTAGAAAACCGACCATGTCATATTTTCAGAGAAGCTTTAAAACTTTCTCAAAAAAAAAAAAAAAATCAGTGCTGTTATTTAAGTTTGTAAGTAATAAATTAAATAAAATTTTAATAATTAAGAAGATAATTTATTTTAAAAAATGCAATAAACAAAAAAAACATAAATAAATAATTACATAAAAATAATTATTGCATAAACTAACTAAAAGATTTTTAAAAAAATACAACGTGTCAAGTAATCTGCAGTTTTTTTTTTGTTTTGTTTAAATAAAACATACGGTACCAAGTTTAATTCCTAACATTCTAACTCTATAGCTACGGTGCAAGAAGAACAGTATGGTAATCAGAAAAAAATTGGGTATGGTTTTTTTTTCATTTCTTGACGTTTCATGACCCATGAATCCCGAAAATAAAAAAAAAATTATATGTTATATTGTAAATCTTATAAAAAAAATGTAAATTGTTATATTCATACGTACGTATATACTAAGCGTCTTGGCGTGTTTATAGATAATACAGTCAAAATTTGATGAAGGTTTATACAGAGGTTTGTGTATATGAGACAATATTTTAGTAAACTTTTGGGATAAATATTCCACGGGGTGGGTAGATAGTTTCTTTGGAGTATTTTTTTTTTTTTTTTTTTTTTTTTTTTTTAATTTTGGAATCATAACCGCATTTTATATTCAGTTCAGTATATGTGTACACGCTTATCTTACCATTTGTTTTTTTTAATTTTCTACCAGATTCTCTCTCTTGCCCAAAAAATTTAAATAAGCTCTCTTGTTATTTATTTCAATGCTTTAACAGAGTTTTTTAAATGTTTTCCTAACTGTAATAGTAGTGCAAGAGTTCTTAATAAAATACTTTGATAGCAAGTTTGAGATGGGAGCTGATAAAAGTTTAAAAATATGTAGTTTATTTATATTTTAAACATTTTTCATGTATTATTTCAATTATTTAAGAATATTTAGTATGATCAATGCCAGGAAAGTGTAACACAACTTTGTTATCAGTTTTTTACGAATAAAAATACTATAAAAAATGTTCATAAGTGAAATAACAATATTTATAACTTGCATATCTTCACGAAAAAACTTTTTATAGTTCTTTTAACAGAAATTTTTCAATTAAATTTTTAATAGTTTATAAAGTAACAAGTTCGCTGCGGTACGACATATACATGTCCCGTAAAAGAGAGTTACTGTGTGCTTGTCGTCGTTAGCGTAATTCCACTACAGTGCTGAACGGTAAGTTATTTAACTTAACTCTTGTGCTGTAAGGGCCCATTGTACCGTATTATACTTGACGAATGTGGGTTACGGCACATAATATGCCGTACGTAACTAATCTTTTATTTCTCTTTATAATTAAAAATATTTTTTTTTATGATTTTTCTAGTTTACGATATCTTTCAGAAAGCATGGGAACTAACTCTAGTTGTCTAGTTGAAACAGTACCACTATACATTTTCTTATTTAGCGTCTTTGTAATAATTATTAAGGATAATTATGCTGGATTGTTCCGTGCCAGCATCATTTCTTTTATTAAAATATGATAAATCTTCTGTAAAAAAAGTTTTTATTATAATTTACAATGGTATATAATTAATATAATAAAGATGAAAAATAAAATTAAGAATTTCAAATTATATAAATGATAAAATACAATTCGATATCTATGAATTTATAAAATCTTTTTGCACAATGGCATCATCACGAAACTATATGATGAAAAAATAATTAATCCAGTCAAAAATAAATCAAATTATTAATTATTTAATAATTTTGATGATGACTATAAGCAAGCGTACAAAAATTTTACTTGAATCGATTCAGACTCTATTATCTCGAAAAAATGTTATATTTTATCCAATGTTTGTATTATTAAAATAAACATTTGAAAGGATGTTTTTTTTTTTTAAAGAAAGTATTATACATATATTTTATTTAGGAATAATAAGATGACAAATCAAAACAATGAGTAACGGATACTGTAACGATTAATATAATTGATCTAATTATAATTAGAAACCATAATTTATAAGCTTAAGTAATGTTATGAATGTTTTATTAAATAATTTATTGAAAACTTGTGATAAAAAAGTATCAAAAGGAAATAAAATTGTTAGAAATAGATTTATTTACAATGTAAAGATAATATGGATGCGATACTGCGCAAACGTATACCGAACGAAAATCCAAGGTCAAAATGTTCAGAATGTAGATTGAATCCGTACAAAACTCACTGCGAGACAAAACCTCAGAACGGGCCAATATGCGCCGTAACGCACAGTAGGAAAAAACTCTACGATTTCATAGTTGCTAGAACAGGAAGATGGTTAAGTTCCCTATTTTATCCACCAAACGTGTTAACAAAATTTTTAAAAAAATTCCGCGAATAAAAAATTCGTGTTAATCAATTCGTCCATATTAAATTTTTTAGTTCAATTGTAACCCATGATTTACATAAGCAAAAACCAATGTTTCAACAAGAGAAGAATTAGTAAGTAATAACACTAGCTCAGATTGCACCCAAATAGTACAAATAATTTGTAGGTTACAAATTGATTAAGTATATTAATCAAGGATAATTTTCTCTTTACATAAAAATTATAATTAAAATAACTTTGGGGGGGGGGAGTAAAAATGAATTTCTGTAGTAAAATGATATAAGAAATCAAGCTATTTCCTACTCAATGGTCATATAATAGCCTATTTTGATTTGTTATCTTGCAGAAGATAATATTACTCTCTTTTACATCAAAGGGTAGAGCTTCTGTGTTAGGAAGAGAGGATGGGAACAGTACTTTCTTCTGCTAGCTAGCCGATATGAAATATTTGCTAGTATCATATTTCAATTTAATATTATATACGAGCTGCAAGAGAAGGTCTTTTTTTCATCTCCCAACCCAATAAGCTGGATACAAGGCTTTGGATGGTACACGTATATACTTATATGTAATATATATATATATTTTACATATTGCTTTATATGATTTTCTTTATGCGTTTCATTTAGTAACTTTCGACGTATTTCTTTTGAACTTTGAAATTTTTATCAGAAACTTTTTATTTCAAGTAAACAAAAACAATAATTTTATTAAATTATAATGCAATTGAGCATAATTAAATTTATTTTGAGAAAACTTTGTTTTCTTTAAAATGTATTATTTTTTTTTTTAAGGAAACGTTCATTGTGCTCGTGAAAATAGAATGAGTTGTTGATAAATAAGCGATATTGTAGTGGATATATTACATTTGAATATTATTCATATAAATTTTAAAATTTGCGTACACACTAAAATAAAATATTAATAATAATAATTTATGGAGTCATTTACAATACGACAGATAAAAGACTAAAGTTAAAGATTACTATGTAATGTCTATCCCATGATGATGTAGTTTTCCTTTTTTGGATGAAATACTCAATAATGACATTTCTGTATTTATTTAATTACAATGAAACCATTTAAGAGCATTAAACGGATGTACCAAACATTTATTTGTAAAATTTAACATATACTGTTCGTGAAGTTACTAAAGCGTTTTCAGTAATTGCATATCATGGACGAATGAAACTTCATTCAAGTGTTGAGTAGATTTTTAAATATTAATAACAACATATAGAAGCTAAAATTATCTTTGAAGAATGTACAATGTATTTTAAAAATATTCACTTTGCATATTGCTTTATTTATTCACTTGAAATAATACCTCTTTATTACTTCAAATTAAATTGAGACTAACTTGTTTTCACTCCAACTAATAATTTATATATCATAAATCATCTAGCGTCAACTTAAAATGATCCAAGCTAACCTAATTGCGTAAAAGGTATAAGCACGGTTTATATCAGCTGTTGATTTATGTGCAACCGTTCACATGTCATATATTTTCTAAATGGGTAGGCGTACCCCGTCTTATACTAAAATATATGATAGTCATAGATAAAAAAATTTATTTCATCAATAATTCATTTAAATAAAAGATAGCAAATCGCTGCCATACCTAGGTCGCGGAATGCCAGGTACCTGCTCACTATTTATAGCCACTTCGAGCTAATGACCGGTGGCCGACTGTTTCTCGAGGGTAGCTCCTCCAACAACGCGGTAAGAATCTTCCCTAAATAAACTACTTATGCGGTTCATATATAAGTCAAGGAATTCTCACACAGACCGACAATTTGGGTCATGGCACATTGACTAGCCGCTTGTGAGTGGCCAACTTTCTTCTTGACTTCTTAAGAGAGTGGTCCGACTTCTGTCCCCCCCCCCCAAGTGCGGGACAATTGTACATCATATGTAATGTTACAATAAATTGGACCTTCTCATGGACACACAGTTCATCAGTAGCCTGAAAGGACACTGCTTCAAATATACGTGGTTGCTGAGCAACTGGACCCCCGTGTCCTAAAAAGTTATGCGTACCATTCGCCTCAAATCTTGCATAAAATTATACAAAGATCTCCCCTTAGTCCTGTTGTTCCATTCCCTCTGTCATGCTGTTGCATGGCAGCGGGAATGGAACAACATGAAACAAATGGCGGTGGAAGCATGTTGTTCCATGCTTTCACCACCAGGCTCTAAAGCCTCTTCCACAAGCGGAAGATGGGCTACTGTAGGAAATTCAGATCCAAAGATTGTGAGCACCGAACCGTTTTGGTACGTCCCGGCTCGAAAACGCAACCCAAATACCTCATCTCAAGACGTATTTGCAACTTCCACATGGCTGTCCGAACTTCCAACATTCAATCTATGAGAACCTTTCCCAATACGGTTGTAGCTTCGTAGTGGCTTTTTTAAAAACACCAGTGCATACAATGAGAATTCTGTGGTGGGCACTCCTTAAAATTGGAATAAGTGCTCTATTTCTTTCCAGCCTAACCGTCCATATGGGTACTGCGAAAGTAGTCATACTTTTGAAGACTACTCGGTACCCACGTACAATTGGCAGCCGGACAGCCCGTAGTCCTTCCGAGCAATCCTCGTAATCTTGTGTACTTGGGTATAATGTATTTCTATTTAATTACATTGATTTTTTTTTCAGAAATAAAGGAAAAACCTAATTATCAGCAACAAAAAATTCGCAATCTAATGAATTTTTTAAATTTGTTGTAGTGAGTGATTGAGGAAGAATGTAACATCAAACTTTCATGATTTTTTCTAATGGTAAGAATAAAATGAAAATTTATGTAAACATAGTTTCAGAAACGCTTCAAAACGCTAACGAGTGTCGACTGGCGAAAGATTTCACCCTGATTTTTGCACCTTAAGTAAAACCCTCATTGCACAATCTTAGAACTAAAATTAAGAAATAAATGGTGGTTTCGTATTAAATCTAATCTGAACATTTTAAAAAATTGATCACAGACACGTATTTTTTGAGAAATCTGGGGTGAAGACAAAAAATTGGGTTCGAAAAACACATAAGTTTATGTTAAAATTATTTTTGTTAAATGGGTAACAAATTTATAAAAAAAAGACTTTTATAGAGAATTTGATTTAGAGTAAAACGATATGAATAAAGTTCAGAGAAATTATATACCTAAGAATTTCGAAGTTTTATTAAAAACAAAACATGTCAAACTGTGGCCCATTTTATCTAGATATTAAACGAAACAAAATTTTCAAGATTAAAAAACAAAGGAATTAAATATTTTAGAAAAATAAATAATCAAAATTAAAAAAATAAATAAACAATCTATAAATTAATTCTGTTGTTTTGTGTACTAAATTGATATACCGTTTTTAATACCTATAATTGTAGGAATAAATGGTTTTAAGGAATAAATGGTGGTTTCGTATTAAATCTAATCTGAAAATTTTAAAAAATTGATCACAGACACGTATTTTTTTAAAAATCTGGGGTGAAGACAAAAAAATTGAAGTCGAAAAACACATAAGTTTATGTTAACACCATTTATACCTATAATTGTATAACAACTTTTTTGGCCATAAATGAATTATGATTTCATTAATAGACTTATATTCATTCAATGTCAAGATGACATTAACCAGCATGTAGTCAACCGTTAATCAGAATAGCACATTTTTCATACGAGTTAAAAGAGGCTAGATAGAATTAAAATCACTGTTTCACGAAGAAGGAATAAAAAATTTTACTTCTCATACAATTTTATCATGCAACTGAAGACAGAAAAATATATTTTAGGATATGTTTTAAGCTTTTTTTTTAGTTTTTAGCATTTTTTTAGCGATATCTGCAGTTCTGAGATATTTTTATTAAAACTATGCATTTTTTAACTATTTACAAACTCCATTCCAGAAATTTTCAAAATCCGCGAATTAAACTAAATATATCTAACAAAATCTTCTTAATGGACATTAATTATTCTCTGTAACATTGTTCCGTATTAAAATGAGTATACTAATTTATACTGATATACATTTTATCTATCTCAGTGTTTATTATGGCTGTAATGATTTATATAAAGCTACCCAAGGTGCATGAATTACTATTCAAATTTACTTTTCTCTAATAGTAATGATTCACATTATACAGTAAGTTCCTGTGGTGAATGTGTTAATTTTAAAGTTAAACGTACTCTAAATCTTGGTGGGTTTTATGCCGATCATGGAACAGCGTATGGTTCAGTGAAGAATCCACGGCTGGTTAAGTGTAAACCAGTTCCTTCTTTTTTTTCCTTAATGTGATTATTATTTTATTAATTTTGCTATTATGCTAGACTCGAAAATGACTCATGCCTTACACCAAATTCCCTATACAGTTTTTTCTACGATGGTTAATTTACAGTCAAGTAAAACAAAGCTGGGGTACGGAGAAAGCTGTTGTATGGAGAAAACCGTACAACAGGTTTTGCATTATTAAAAATTTCCATACCTGAAGAGTTAATATTCTACTTCAATAAATTAGATCTACTTTGATAAATTACAACTTCTACTTCTACTTCCTTAAATTAGAACATAATGTTTATAGGGATATTATATCTTTATTGAATGCTAATAAACTAAAACTTTTAAAGGTTTATGATTGAATTTAAATTTATAAAATGTTAAATGGATAAATATATGGACTAATCATTATATATGACATATTTACATATCAGCAAGTGTTGGAAAAACTATATTATTGGTTACTAGTAAGAGATATATTGGTTTAATTGAACACTAATCTTCTGTAATGTTCATGGTAATGGAGGTATACTCTTATATAAAATAAGCATCAAACTGTTACCCGCTATTTATAAAAATGATTTCCTTTCATATTTGTTTACTATATACGTTTAATAGAATAGTAACTTAAGCTGTTTTGATAATATTAAGAAAAAAGAGAACAGAAATCGTTTGTTGTAAAAAGATTCCTCCTGAGTTCATGTACAACAAAATCATATCTACTGTGGAAATATTATCATCGTTCAACTATTATGCATGTATGAAAAATCATGTAATATTTCATATTAAATAATATGGGTAATATTTATTATACTTAGAAAAATAATATTATCATTTGAGGCACGTCCAAGAAGTATTCCATTGGCGTAATTTTTTGTACTTTAGCAAATCATTGAAGTTAAAAATCGGACTGTTGTATAAAAAATTTAAGACACATAAATATAACTAATGTCGGTCAATACTAATTAAACATTACAACTTTTCCAATCAAATAAAAAACTATTCTCCCGCAACTCATCACAACACTTCCGCGCACGAAAAATCCTCCTATTCGGAAATAATAATTAATCTTTATGTCATTTCTTCAGTAAGTTTACAGTTGTAATACACATTACCGCATAATAAGTGTAAAACTATAAGAGTTGTTTTATGTATCACGAAAAAATGAAAAACATTCTTTCTGTACCACCTTAGATATAACAATGTTATATGATACACGACATATTCTTCATGGGAAAGTTTATAATGCGTTGTAAGATAAAGATGTACCCATATTATTCAATTCATTTATTTAAATGTTCATTGATGTTCAAATTCACTACAAGAATCTCATGTAAACACCACATGATTTCCTTCTACGAAAATCGAAAAATAACCCAATTCTAAATTATAATTAATATAAAATAATCAGATAT
This sequence comes from Zanna intricata, assembly GCA_010016005.3. NCBI lineage: Eukaryota > Metazoa > Arthropoda > Insecta > Hemiptera > Fulgoridae > Zanna > Zanna intricata. The sequence continues at coordinate 19,644 of JAAAKQ030201783.1, forward strand.
TTCACCAGATCTATTACATCTATTATTCGTAATAATGTCTATTAAGTTGAGTACACATTGTACTTATGTACACAATTTAAATTTCCATAAAAATTTATTTCACGAACTTCTGATTATTTTCATTTTTTTTTTTTTTTTTTTATTGTTAATGTTAAATTATTATATATTGTACAATTTTTTTTTTTTTTTATTTTTTACAATCATTGGTTAATAATTATTAATAAATCAGTACATTTAAATTAAAAAAAAAAACAAAGAAAAAAGGCGATGAAATCCGATTCGAACCTTTGTGCCTCCCCTTGTAAGATCCAAATATTTCATTAATTAAAATTTCATTTGGTTATAACTCTGGAACCAATGAAAATAAGTACCGCTTATGAATGTAATTGAAAAGCTTTCAATGAGTGCTTATTAATACGGTTAAGAAAAAGTCCAAAATCTAGATTTTTGGGGATTTGGGCTTTTTTGGACACTTTTGATTCAGTCGATTACAATCAAAAGAGGAGGGGCACAACTATATGTTAGAGCAGTCCTAAATCCAGAATTTCAACATCCTGCGGTTAAAAGTTTTTGAGTTATGCGAGATATGTACGTACAGACGTCAAGCCGAAATTAATCAAACTGAGGGCTGTCAAAACGGATACGTCTGTCGAAATCTAAAAACAGAAATTTTTCTCTCTCACAATGCTTCCTTTACTTCGTACAAAGAAGTAAAAAACTAAATAGTTGGAATCAACTGTTAATATTTACAAATATGGAATGAATTATCTTAAACTGAAATTGAATTAATTTTTAATTTGCTTTAAAGATGTCTAATAGATGTATTTTACGGATGTATTGTTTTATTTGATATATCTTTTTTTCTAAATTATTTCTTTTATTTTGAAATATTAAACATTAAACATTTTCGTCGTTTAATACGTAGTTACAATCTGCCACATTTTGATATGTTTTGTTTTTAATAATCTTCAAAATTCGTACATTTGTATTTATTTTCTATGGACGTTATTCTTACCATATTACTCAAAATCAAACTTTCTTCAAGTATCTGTTATGTGTATATTACCCATTTAATTAAGTTTTTTTTATGCCAAACATAGAATAGTGTATTTTTCATCCCCAATCTTTTGTCTTTTACTCCAGATTTCAGGAAATCTATTAAAAATACGTTATACGACCTATATTTTTTTATTTTAAGATGGAAATTCAAATAACACAAAATTTACCCCTTAATATCGATTCCAAAAGAATTACAGTTTGCCTTACTCCTTTACCAAAGACGCAGAGATTAGGGTAATATCTTTCTCTAGCCGTCACTCACTAAGTGTTTCCGATTGCATGTTTTTATGAACTTCCTTTTTATTTTCACGAGCAGAACATGTCCTACAAGTATTTTACGTTTTTAGTGAATAAGTTGTAGTTTATTAAACATTATTACATGTAGGGTGAGTACAGGAAGATCATTTTTCCTGATATATAAAACAAAAATGTTATAGTTTTACAGTTATTGCATGGTAATTTTGAATAAAATTCTAAACTTACTAAAAAAATGAAATAAAGATTAATTATTAGGAGTTAACTAGGATAAACATATTTTTTAAATTCTTCGTTACATCCAAATATATAAAAAAGTAGTTAACCCACCGGGTTGGTCTAGTTGTTAAACTAGTCATCGCTGAATTCAGCTGAAATTGAAGTCGAGAGTTCTAAGATTCAAATCCTAGTAAAGACAGATACTTTTATACGGATTTGATTACTAGATCGTGGATACCGGTGTTCTATGTGGTTGGGTTTCAATTAACCACACATCTTAGGAATGGTCGACTTGAGACTGTACAGACCTCACATCATTTACATTCATACGTCATCCTCACTCATCCTACCTAAAGTAATACCTTACGGTGGTTCTGGAGGCTAAAAAGAAAAAGAGCGGTAGAAAAATAGTTGAATATCGATTAAGTATTAAAAACAAACGAATTTAATATTTTTTTATAAGTTTATTTTCCTTTTTATTAATTTTGAGTAATTATTCTTCTTATATTTTTTAAATTATGTATATAGAAATTCCTGTTTAATTTTCCGTAGTGTTTAGAAATATCAGTCTCAATTTAATTTAATTATACTCATGTTTATAATTGCGTTGCTAAGGGAAACCGCAGGCTAGCTTGTTTATTTTAATTGTTTTTGTTGTTATTTGCGTCCACCTCTCTATTTATCTGTTTAGCCTCCAGAACTACCGTAAGGTATTACTTCAGTGGATGAATGAGGATGATGTGTATGAAGTGTAGTCTTTCACAATCTCAGGTCGACCACTCCTGAAAAGTGTGTTTAATTGAAACCCAACCACCAAAGAACACCGGCATCCACGATCTAGTATTCAAATCCCTATAAGAATTTTTATTTTTATTAGGATTTGAACCTTAGAACTCTCAACTTCGAAATTAGCTGATTTGTGATGTCGCGTTAACCACTATACAAACCCGGTGGGTTTATTTGCGTCTACCTACCCTTATATACTGTTTTTGGAGTGATATAACATAAATTTTGGTTGTTTTATATTCATTTCACGTAGAAAAAATTTATTTTAAACTTAGTTTTTTTAGAATAATAGGAGTTTATTACATTTTTCTGTTATATATTGTTATATTTATTGTGGGTGTTTATTCAACGTTTGCATTGGATACCGACTGATACCTAGTTTGATTGAGAAAGCTATCTACGTGGCTTAAACATTTTCTAGATTTCTAGAATAGGTTAAAATCCCCGTGAATGTAGTTATTTTAACCGGACTTGAACAACTGATCGTTGATACCGGTGTTTTTTTATGGTTGGTTTCATATTAACCACACTTCTCAGGCATGCTCGACCTAAGATTGTACAAGACTACACTTCATTCACATTCATACATATCATCCTCTTAAGTAATACCTTCCCTTTCGGTAGTTCCGAAGCTAAAAAAAAAAAAAGAAAAGATGCCTAGGGTAGATGATTTTGAGGAGAATAGTCCGGCCTCTGCGAGTGATAGGAACCTACGAGGAGGGGTGGTTCCTGCAGATTGTCGTCTAAATGTTGCGAATGGGGCAGGTTGGGTGAAAGATTCAAGATCATAAATGTAAGTTCTTTTTTTGCGGTATGATGACAGAGAAAACTTACGGAGGATTTGGCGTTGAGTATCATTTTAAAGATTCGATCTGATTCGCCGGAAGACGGTGAACCCGAGTACTATTCTGAAGGTGAATTTCCACCTTTGCCAGGGGCGTCCCTCACATGTGTACATGTGAGGGACAATCGCAAGAAGAGCGGAAACAGACGGTGAGCGCTTCTCCTACTAAGGAGGACGACTTAAAGAAGTTGCGATCGGCTGTCCGGGGTTTGCGGTCACCAGAGGAGGTGGTGGGATGATAATGCCCGTCTAGGAATGTGAAGGGTCGGCCAGAATGGAGTTGGGTGATGGGGAAATATGTTCAGGCGTGGAGGACGAGGAGCAGATCTACATTCGTCATGAGGATTTTCGAACTATTGTAGAGAATATAATTACTGCTTTTAGGGATTTGAAGTCGCTAACGCTTCACAATCCTTACGAAGTAAGTCGGTAGGGCGCAGTTATACATACACACTTTTACTACATCTAGCGGAACCTGTTAGCGAGCTCTATATTCAGTGGGTATATGGCATTCCTCCCCTCACGAGGAAAAATTATATATATATATTTGTTACATACATATAAATTTTTCATTTTCGTAGACAAACTATTAAGGACGAAATTAAAGACTTGATTAGAAATACAATCCAACCACCGATTGGAGGTTGATTTTTTTTCTCTTTTGATACAGTAAAGCATTTGTTGTTTTTGTACTAATCGGTTTTTCTACACGTTTTAATATTACAACTACTTACTAACGTTAAATAATCTGCAGTGTCATGATTTTGAAATTAAACAATAAACTTGATTTCCTAGATATATTTAAAATGTGGAGTTAAACATTAGTCGAGTTGTTTTGCAGATATCAGTTGTATTAACAGCATTTGTATGCTATAAAAAAAAAATAATAAAATTCGATTTCCTCGATTTATATAAAATTTAAATTTGCAAAAAATTGTATTTTGAGGTTAAATTAAAATTTTATATAATGATATTAATACAACCACTATATATTCACAAAAATGCGTTCAAGCTCAATGAAAAAAAATTCGTGACACAAACCCTTTAGAGTATTAAGTAATCCTGTCATATGACTTTAATGTACGTCTTTTCAAGTGTAAGCAGAAGAAACGCTGCAATATTATGCTTTCGACAGCCACACAAAGCTTTTAACAAACAGTCAGAAAGTGCTTCCGACTAACAATAGAGTATATTTTCAACAGTTCTACAAAAAATAAAGAAGAAAACTCCTTCAAATATTTATTTAAAGAAATTTTTCTAGCTGTGGATTACAGCTTATAAGGATTGAGTACAGAATAACGTATTGTTGTAAGAACCTAATACAAGGAAAAAAAAATTATAAAAGGTATATATATATATATATATGTACGTCTTTATATATATATGTGTGTATATATACACATATACTCGTACATATATAATATATAATGTATGAAATATATACATACTTTACCACATATTTTTAATTTTAATTGATATAATAATGATAGTTAAAATAAAAAATTAGGAGAAATGGAATTTTTAAGAACACTAACGCCGTTTTTTCTTACTTATATGAGGTAAAGGAAGTATTGTGATAGGGAAAAATTTATGTTTTCAGATTTCAGCTGAAATATCCTTTTTGATGGCGTGGCATCTGTACGTAAGTACGTACGTATCTCGCATAACTCTAAACACGATTAACTGTAGGATGTTGAAATTTTGGATTTTGGACTTTTGTAACATATAATTGTAAACCTCCATATTTTATTACAATCGACTAGACTAAAAGTGTCCAAAAAAGCCCAAAATCCAAAAAACAAAATTGATTTTGGATTTTTTCTTAATTGCAGTAATAACCTATTGATAAAAATTTAATTACAGTAATAAGACATTGATCATTGTGAGGTTTTCAACAATATTTCATAAGTGGTACTTATTTTCATTGGCTCCAGAATTATAGCCAAATAAATTTTAATTAATGAAATGTTTGGGTCTTGCAAGGGAAGGCATATCGGTTCGAATCGGATTTTATCGCCTTTTATTAATTTTTTTTTTAGTTAATCGTTCTTTTTTTTATTTCTTTCTTTTAATAAATGTATTGATTTATTATTAATTATTAACCCTTGATTGTTAAAAAAAGTTTTACAATAAATAATAATTCAATAATAACAATAAAAAAGATAAAAATCAGAAGTTATTAGTGATTTATAATTTTATGGACTTTTAAAAATGTATATATGTTATTTAATAGGAATTATTACATATGTTTATATATAACAGATTTGATGAAACATCTGATTATTTAATATTAGGTGAAAATTATAATTTAGAATCGTATTATTTGTGAATTTTCGTACAAGGAATCATGTGATGCCCACATCAGATTTGTTATAAAACAAAGGTGTTTTTTGTAGCATTTCTAACTTTTGATCGATTCCACTTAGGTACTATTAATTAATAACTATATATACTGTATTTCTGCGGCCACTTTAACCTGAAGTGTGTTTTGGTTTGCTAAAAAAAATGATCACTACGTATCTCGATTTTTACTTCATATTTAAAAAAAACAGTTAAGTATTTTATGATTAACTCATATCACTAAATTACGATGTAAAACATATAACTTGTTATAAAATATATTAATTATTTTACAGCTATAAAAAAAAAAATAAACAAATGAAAAAAGTGGAAAGTTGACCATTTGTCTTAGTACCTTGTTCTGATCCATTTGTTGTTTATCCAGTCATGAAGTAAGCGGTTATTCAGCTGAAATAACTACCTGAAATGACTTTAAAAATTGATATATTCATTAGCTAATTATTATTAATACTTATAGTCCTTCAGTGCTTTTATTTGGATCTCTGTTTTACCTGAATTTGTGTGGAATAGTAGTAGCGATTTATCCTTATAGAAATTCCAATTAAAACGAAGGTAAAAGTATTAGTTAAAAAAAAAGAAAAGTTATCTGTTTAAAAGAGATTATATATTTCTTTGTTTTTAAAGAAAGGGCATCATCAGTTATGGTCATTAGCTCGATGGAAATTGGTAGCTTATGGAAAGATTCCATGCTTGACCGGTTTCGAAAAAAGGACCCCTGCACGAAATGCCGAAACTCTTTCTCCTCAGCAATGGTCGAATGAAACTGATTCTAATTATTTTATTATTACTGAAAAACTTTAATAATTTTTAAAGTCGAGATTTATAGGATTGGAGTACTCGTAAGGAATTTGTTTTATACGGATTTGAATACTACATTGTGGATAGCGGGGTTATTTGGTGGTTGGGTTTCAATAATCCACACGTCTCAGGAGTGGGCAGCCTGAGTCTGTTACAAACTAGATGTTTACCGGTACATTTATAGTTACACTGCAGCTAGGGTTAGGCCTGACAAGCCGATAGCGGTAATTGAATTTGCCTATACACAAACAACCAGACAAGACAGTAGCTGGGAAAACGGCTGGAAAAAAACAAACAAGCTTTATTCATTTATTTTCTAATTTAAATTATATAAGTTAATAAATTTTAAATATGTTATTTTGTAATATGAAATAAATTATACTTCTAACTAAAAATTTTGAAAAGATTGAAAATTTATAGTTAACGTATAAAATGTGTTTGTCGATCTAAAAAAGGCGTTGACAGAGTTAGATGAAATAAATTACTGCTAATTTTGGCAAAGAAGGTAGTTGACTGAAAAAGGTGCCTTATAAAAGAGCTGTACTAACCCAGAGAATTTAAGTAAGAGTAGGAGCCGAAATTTACAGGAAAAATAGTTATTGGAAGGAAAGTTAGGGGGGATGAAATTCTTGATGACATAAATAAAGCTAACAGAGTCAAGATATGAGAGTGTACAAGAACTGTATGATTTTGATGAGTGTGGCAAACTGTATGATTTTACGTGGAAAAGAGCAAAGTATTGAAATTAAGAGAGAAAAAGAAGTTTTAGAACAAGTGAAGAAATTTCAGTATTTGGGAGCTTTATATTGATGACCTGACCTGCACAATAAAAATAGAAAGAAGTAAGAAGGCGTTTAATAAGAAGGGAAAACTACTGTGTGAAAAGTTAAACTTAGCATTACGGTGATGCTCTACGGAGCTGAAATGTAGACGATGAGAAAGGCAGATAGAAAAAGGCATTTGAGATGTGGGTATGGCGAAGAATGATGTCAGATGACAAAACCATGTAACAAATGAAGTAGAAAAAGAATCGGAAAGACAGGAACCTGCTGTTGAAAGAATGCTGTAGAAATGAAAGAAAAGAAAGATATTTCAAATGATGGTTAAGATATTGCAAAAGGGAAAATATACTGAAACAAAGAGGTTAGCAAAGAATAGAAAAATGTGGAGAAACAGCATCCATAACGGTACCTGCCCTAAAGGCAGATCAATCTGAATGAAATGAAATTGATTTATTAAGATCCAATAAAAAATTATCTATATATTATTCAATATTTAATGTTAAGTTGTTAAAATATACCATAACTTGTAGAAACGTAGCCAAAGTATCGAATAAGCAACCAGTTTTTATGTATTTTAAGTTTTTATGACGACCGTAGCTTCGTTAAATACCGATACAATGCATGAAAAGACGTTTTTCGTTAATTAAACATTTTGTGATAATTATCAAAAGAACGACATTAATAAAAGGAGAAAATCTTTTCATACTTCCTTGTACTAAGTAAAGTTCTTGTCGCGAAAAATTCGGTTTTCAGATGTAAATGAAAATACTCATTTTGACTAGTTTCAGCATGACGTCTGTACGTAGGTATGTATGTGCGTTAGTATCTCGCATAAATTAAAAACGATTAGCCATAGGATGTTGAAACTTTGAATTTAGAACTATTATAACATCTATTTGTGCACCTCTCCTTTTGATTGCAATCGACTGCACAAAAAGTGCCCATAAAAGCTCAAAATCTAAATTCTTTGGATATTGGACTTTTTCTTAACAACAGTAATAAGAACTCATTGAGAGCTTTTGAACGATATATAATAAGTGGATTCATTTTCAACGGCTCCAGAGTTACAGCTAAATAAAATTTTAATTAATATTTGACTCTTACAAGAGGAAGGCACATCGATCAGACTTAATCTCCTTCTCTTTTTTTAATTTTCTTTCTTTTAATTTACAAATGTTGATTTATTAATAATTATCAACCTCTGATTATAAAAAAAAATGTATTATAAATAATAATTCAATAATAAAAATAAGCAAAAAAAGTCTATAAAATATAAGAAGTTTTTAATGAAATAAAATTTTATGTACTTTTAATTTAAAAAGTATGTATATATGTAATTTAATAGGCGTACAAGGAATTCACAAAATATGTTTAATGTCTAATAACACATTTTCCTAACCAACCGATTTAATTGTTTTTATATTCTTATGATGATCAAGATGTTCCAAAGTAACCTATTTTCTTATCTTATTTTAATAAAAAAAAAAATAAATGGTAAAACTTCGATACATAAGAAGATCTGATGTTATAATTTACACCAAACAAAAAAAAGAAAAAATGGAATAGGTTGGGTAATCTCGTCCAAACGACTTTCATGTTCGGCAATTCGTTTGAAATTCAGTAGGTTACATCAGATGTAGTCCAAGTATGATTCTGTCCCTAAAGATTTAAGAAGGTACGAATTTTAAATTCCATTACATTTTTAAATAGATTACTCTCTTATACTCTATCTAAACACCTGCGCGTACGTAAATAAAACTAAATTATTTTTTTTATATGAATATGAGTGTGAAAGCTTTTGCCCCATGTACTGAGAAGTATTATATGTGAGCATTAATTTATTTAAACAGAATTTCGAAAAGTTAAAATTTACTTTAATTCATAAGTAAAATGATCGTTTGCTAAAAACTTTTAATCTATTTAGATTTACTCTGAGAATCTATTCTTAATTAATTAATATTTAAATGAAAAATACTATTTTTTAATTTTAGGATAATTGGTTGAAAGTTTGCTCTAAATAAAGTAAAACACCTTTAAAAAAAATTGATTAAATTTCCACTGTTGAGCAATTTCAAAAATATTCAGATAGACTATTTAAAAAATTAATTAAGGTTTTAATTCCGACGTTTAAAAGAACATTACTGTATTACCTTTGGTTGCAAGGTGAGATTGGGTGGTAAAACTGAATTTTCTTTACTTTTTACGGTATTAGGAGTACGAAATACCATTCATTTAAAATCTAAATTATGTATATATATGGTTATACATTACAGCAAGTGATGAAAATGTCCATCATTTTCCTGATCGAAGGGTTCGGATCTACCTGAAGGTAGATCCGAACCCTTCGCCAAATCGGTTGGCCTTGTGGTTAACTCGTCATCGCAAATCAGCTGATTTCGAAGTCGAATTAACGAGAACATCTCAAGAATGTTCAATCTGAGACTGTACAGTACTATACTTATTTACATTCATTCATATCACTCGGGCGTTAAGGGATAGTGACGCAGTACATATAGCCTCTATATACAGAACATCTGCAAGAGGGTGGAGACAAAAGCGCTTAGGATATTAATGTCTTCTCAATGTGCCCCGCGAATGTCTAAGAGAAAAGTAATAATGGAGACTAC